>MU771376.1:47124-57429 GCA_026770625.1 Nicotiana glauca | reverse complement strand
GTAGTCGTAGTGGGAGAGAAATAAGATAGCCAGTTCATTATACGCTCTTGGGAGAATCATATGATAGGATCCCTGAGGAGCCTACCTCTGAACCTGTCAATTACGACCAAGAACTACATGATAAGGATGCCGATAAGTGGGTTGCTGCTATGAAATCAGAGATGGAGTCTATGTACTCTAATCAGGTCTGGGATCTTGAAGAACCAGCTGATGGGGTTAAACCCATTGGATGCAAGTGGATCTATAAGAAAAAGAGAGGAGTAGACGGAAAAGTACAAACTTTTAAAGCAAGGCTTGTAGCGAAAGAGTTTACTCAGAAAGAAGGGATCGATTATGAGGAAACCTTCTCGCCGGTAGCCATGCTTAAGTCTATAAAGATTCTCTTATCCATTGCTGCTCATTATGATTATGAGATTTGGCAAATGGATGTCAAGACAACTTTCCTTAATGTAAGTCTTGATGAGTGCATCTATATGATGCAACCAAACGGTTTTATCGAAAGTGGCAAAGAGCACATGTTGTGTAAGCTTAAAAGGTCCATTTATGGACTAAAACAGGCATCTAGGGCATGGAACACTTGTTTTGATAAGGCGATTAAAACTTTTGCTTTTGATCAGTGTCTTAACGAATCTTGTGTATACAAAAAGTGGTATGGGGACAAAGTGGCGTTTTTGATTTTATATGTAGATGACATACTGCTCATAGGAAATAATGTACGCATATTGAGTTCAGTTAAGTAGTGGTTCTCCACACATTTTGATATGAAAGATTTGGGAGAAGTGACTCATATCCTTGGGATCAAACTCTTGCGAGATCGCAAGAAAAGGATATTAGGCTTGTCCCAAGGTCTTTATATTGGTATAATACTCTCCAGGTTTAGCATGCATGATTCCAAGAAAGGATTTCTTCCTTTCAAACATGGAATTTATCTATCTAAAGATCAGTCTCCTAAGACCGATGAAGAGATAGAAAAGATGAAGGCGGTCCCTTATGCATCAGCTGTGGGGAGCCTCATGTATGCTATGTTATGCACTAGGCCTGATATCTGCTTTGTCGTTGGTGTTGTTAGCAGATTTCAGTCTAATCCTGGGAAAGAGCATTCGACAGTGGTTAAACATATAATCAAGTACCTGAAAAGGACTAGGGATTACATGTTGATCTACCATTCGGATGATATTGTACCTATTGGGTATACTGATTCGGATTTCCAATCAGACAGAGATTCTAGAAAATCTACCTAAGGTAATGTGTTTACTCTTGGAGGTGGAACCATAAGTTGGAGGAGTATCAAGAAAACTTGTGTTGCTGATTCCACCATGGAAGCCGAATATGTGGCAGCCTCTGAGGCAGCCAAAGAGGCAGTTTGGCTCGGTAGCTTCCTGAGAGAGTTGGGTGTGGTTCCCTCGATTCAAGCACCAATTACGCTTTATTGTGATAAAAGTGGTGCGGTTGCAAATTCAAAGGAGCCACGAAGCCATAAGAGGGCAAAGCACATTGAGCGTAAATATCATTTAATTCGTGATATAGTGCAAAGAGGGGATGTAGTAGTCACCAAGATTGCGTCGGAGAACAACTTGGCGGATCCGTTTACTAAGAGCTTACCACAGAAGACTTTTGATAGGAATTTAGACGGAATGGGTGTCAGAATTGTAGACGCATGGTTATGAGTCTAAGTGGGAGATTGTTAGGATATACTATAAACCATGCGTATTGTTATAGTATTCTTTATGGAACAATTGTTTATTTATTTATTCAATTCAATAAAGTTTTATTTTAAATAGATCATGTATTCGTTTGTGTGTCCATTGCTTATATAGTAGATGATTTAGTGTATAGAGTTTAGCTTATACACGGAAGATTAAATCATCGGTTCTTATAAGTCATAAAGTTTATGTTCACAATCTAATGATGGAATTGGACAAGCCATCGGAATGGTTGTAGCACAAGACCAAATATAATTTATCTTGATTATGGGAATGGTCTAATTTCAACTTCTTGTGCTAGTACATTTTGTATGTATTGAACGGATCAAGTAGAGATAAGTATTTTATACTGACTTTATAAAATAATTTCTCTAGTCCATTTAATGTACTTATACTCTTAATCCTGATATAATTATCATTAGCTGTGTATGTCACTTGTTGTTTTGATTTATTAAAAGGCGAGATTCTTTCGCGAGTCAATAAGCCTGGTAAATTGGATAACAATGATATACATTGGCGAAGTAATAATTAGTTGATGGAATCCATGTCTCGATTTTGAGATTGATGATACTCCTTTATGAAAGCTTATTAGTTTTCATGTGTAAACCCGGCCGGTGGATTTTGTATCCGACACATGAAATAAGTTAAGTGTAAGTCTAAAGGAAGTAATCAATAAATTAAATAGTCAGTAATTTAATTTGATTGATTAGTATCTGAATCTTAACATGGGGAGTTAAATAAGGTTTTATGGAAGAATTTCGAAATTGAACTAAGGAGTGCAATTACGAATTTTTAGTGGAATAATTCGTAGTTTATTATGATGGAAATTAATTTCAGAATTTCGAAATTAATATCATAATAGGAAGCCTTGTTAATTAAATTATGTGGTCCCTACTGTGCCTAAATAATAGGAAATAGTGGAAACTGTTACTTAGTGGAAAAGAAAACGTGGAAACCGTCCCTTAGTGGGAGAAGAAAACTTAATAGGTTTTGAAAACGGTTTTGACATAAAAAAACGCAGGTATATATATGGATATAGGGGCTGGACGTTTTTTTTCACGATTCTGACTGCGGTTTCTACTAGAATTTTGCGCACCCAAAATTCTCTATTTCGGTTATTGTTTGGGTAACACAGTAGAAGACTGTGGAAATCTGCTGGTGCGTTTGCAACTGAGGAACTGGAGAACGACATAGATTTGTTGTGTTTACGCTTCAAGAGGTAATCCTAAAATCTCCATACGTGCTAGTTGTTTAGATTACACGTGAATAAGATTCTATTATTGCTTCCGCTGTGGTATATATTCCATCACATATAGCTCACTTTTGGTTCAAATAATATTGGAATTTCAATTATGAAATTCCCAAAAGGATTATATGCTTCAGGATATTTAAGCTTACCGCGTAAATTCAATGGAAATGACATTAATGAGTGCTTCCATTTCTCTGATATTGCCTGTGATGCAGAGCCCTCCATAAAATTGCTGTGATCATCTCAACTCGTGAAGCTTTAAAACTTAAAACACCTGAATTGTTACAATTTGTTAATTTATCTCTGAGTTTTAATAAAGAGATCACTTCATTTTGGCCACCAATTTAGTATCTAGACGTTTTCCAGTGAAAATAGCAGAAGGCTTAAAAATCTTGGATATGTCTTTTGGTTAAAAAATGTTAACCAAATTAAAGCTCATGAAATTGATGTTTTCAGCTGGAATTCCAAATTTACATACTTTAGACCACTCGTAAATGAACGTAAAACTTGTCCATCCATCGATAGCATGGTGTGCAGTAGTCATAGATAACGCGAATCCACCACATTGAAAAATTGTAATTTGTACAACCATAAGTGGTATGGTGAACAAATTAGTCCATCCTTAATTCCTTGTGGCCAAAAATGCAATTGAAGGTCGGAATTAGTACGTGCTTGTTGGAGAAAATCATCCATTTGACAATTGACGTTGGCTTTTATGAATGTTACACCTTGATCCTGACAATTGATTGAACAATTACTTTCAGAAAATCTACCAGCAGCTGGATAAACGTGAGTCAAAATCCTAGAAAGTGATTCTTCGAGTTGTTGTACCATATAATTAATGTTATAGGAAGAGTTTATGGGGTAATGTGGATTAAAAAAGAACAAGAGGCATATGTGTTTTCTCAGCTATTTGGTCAAAGAAAGATAACTTAAAATTTTGAAGGTGATTAGGAGTTGGAGAGGATGGTTTTATGAGCTTTTTGGAAATGATTTCAACTTGAATTTGATCACTCAAATTAACACCAAAGGCTACCCATTTTTTATGTAAAAATATATGGAATTAAGGGAAATAGAGAGAAATTTGTAGAAAGTTAAAGACAATTTTTATATATCTACGGTAGCTCCAGATACTATTTATATTCGGAAAATTTTGAAAAATCTTCAAAAAATGGGAAATTTTCATAACATTACTAAACATGCAACTGCTAATGCCCTATTGCAGAATTTTATTTATATCAGTTGCAATTTTTCCTTATTTAAAAGGCTTATTTTGGGATACTTTCAAAATTCAGATCTAATTTTTTGGCCTCAAATGTTAAAAACTACTTATCATAGTAAAAAGTTTAAAATTTATGCGTATATGTCTGTATAATGTGAAATCCAAAATTGATAACATAATTTTGTCAAGATATTAATTCTTATTCTCTATTTAGATCCCAAATTTTGAATATATCTTATATTATTCTCCTTTTCCTTGATAATTATTTTCACAGTAAAATTAAAAGATGAATAATGTATTTAGATTTCAAAACATGAATATCTCTTACATTATTCTCCTTTACTTTACTAAGCAATTTTCATAGAAAATTTAAAATTGGAATTATATGTTTAAATTCTAAAACTTGAATATCGCTTATATTTTCGTTTTTTCTTTTGGTAAGTAATTTTTACATTGAATTTAAGACGTGAATAATATATAGATCTGAATTGTTGAATCTCTCTTATATTGTTTACTTTTTTCTTGGTAAGTAAATTTTGTAGTGTACTTAAAATGTGACTAATATAAATTGATTTCGAAATTTGAATACTTTTTAGTATTATTTTTTATAAGTAATTCTAACAGTCCAATTAAAATGTATTAGATTTCAAAATATGAATATCTCTTAGTATATTATTCTCCTTCTCTTTGGTAAGTAATTGTCATAGTCAATTTAAAATGTGAATTATATACTCCTATTAAACTTGAATATCGCTTATATTTTTTGCTTTTTCTTTTGTTAAGTAATTTTTACAATCAACTTAAGACGTAAAATACCTCATATTATTTCTTTTTTCCTTAGTAAATACTTTTCATTTATACTTAAAATGTGACTAGCATAATTTGATATTTTCTAATATTATTTTTTTATAACTAATTTTAATAGTCAACTAAAAATGTAATGAGATTTCAAAATATGAATATCTCTTATAGTATTCTCCTTCTCTTTGGTAAGCAATTTTCATACTCAATTTAAAATGTGAATTGTATATTTAAATCCTAAAACTTGATAAATTTGAAATGTTGAATATATCTCATATTGTTTCCTTTTCCTTAGTAAGTAATTTTCATAGTCTACGTAAAATGTGACTTGTATAATTGGATTTCGAATTTCGAATTTAATATTTTTTTATAAGTAAGAAAGTGCACGCAGTCTATTAAGATTCCTTCCACAAGTAATCTTCACTGTCAACTTAAAATGTGAATTATTATATTTTGATTTCAAGGCTTGAATGTCTCATATATTGTTTTCTTCTCTTTGGTAAGTCATTTTCGCATATTGAGATTCAAGATAACCAAAAAAAAATAATTAACATTGAGATCTAAAGAAAATTAAAATTAATGAGATTAAAGGAAGAAAATCACTCATTGAAAGAAAAAAATACTATGTTTCAAACTGGATAAGATGATTAAAAAAATAACATTCAAAACTAAAGAAAACACTTAGAAAAACTAATTAAAACTTAGTGAAAGTCTTGATATCATGATTACGTTCAAATAGGTGCATGTAAGATTCCTTCAAGTCCACTTGAATACATATACTTCCACATTCTGCATCATACATCCAACAAGTATGATAATCTCGCAATCCAAAATGCATCAAATTCGGCTTTCCCCAACCAAAATCTGCTTCGTGTATAGGAAACTTGCACAAACTCGAAATTATGCATTTATCAACTTCATCATTGTCAGTACCCCATTCTTGTGATAAAAAATATTTTTTATATGAATTCGCCACGGCCACGACAATGTCATCAGCTGAACCTTTAGCACAACCGGCAATAGTTTTTTGCACTGAATTCCTAATCAATGTTACAAAATCATGCAACTCCATCTTATTCTCCCCCGGTACGAATAGTATAGGAGCATCAATTACAAAATTACCAAATGCGTTCTCTTTTAGAGGTAAAGAAATTTTACCACGCAAATTCACTGGGAAATACACTAAAGAAGGCCTTAAATATCCCTGTTTTACTTCAGAAAGATGAATTAATGCCCTCCATAAAATTGCGGTAATTATCTCAACTCTTGAAGGTTTAAAACTCAATTCTCCTGAATCCATAGCACTTGTTAAATTTTCTCTGAGCCCTGACATAGTAATTTCATCAATAAAAAACCTTTTACCAACGAATTTTTCATCCGAATTTTTTGGATAAACACGAGGCGGGAAAATACTAGATAAATCTCTTGCTGGAAAAATATCACCAAAATTAAAGCTTAGGAAATTAATTTCATCAGCGGGAATCCCAAATTTACACACTTTAGCCCACTCATAAACAAATTTAAAATTACTAAATCCGTCCATTACAGGATGTGATGCACTAACTGATAGTGCTAAACCACCACATTGGAATTCTGTTACTTGTGCAACAACAAGTGAAGTGATGTCAAAATCAGTGTCACTCAAATCTTTGATACCTTTTGGAATTAAAAACAGGGCGAGATTAAGATCTTTTTTTACCTGATTGATAAAATCGTCGAATTGACAATTGACCTTGGCTTTAGTAAACGTAACGCCCTGATCTAGGCAATTTATTGAGAGGTAATCATTTGATAACCTCCCCGATGCAGGATAAACATGAGTTAAAATCCTGGACAAGGATTGTTCGAGTTTTTCATCGAACTTATCATTGATGATTGACTCGTTGCCACGAGGATAGAATAGTACATGAGGCATATGTTCCCTTTCAGCTAATTGATCGAAGAACGATAACTTGTAATTTTGAAGGTGTTTT
The DNA here is from genome assembly GCA_026770625.1 of Nicotiana glauca. NCBI lineage: Eukaryota > Viridiplantae > Streptophyta > Magnoliopsida > Solanales > Solanaceae > Nicotiana > Nicotiana glauca. The sequence goes on along the minus strand of MU771376.1, from coordinate 50,481 downwards.
GGAGTTGGAAATAATGGTTTTATGAGTTTTGTGGAAATTATTTCGATTTGTAGGCTAGATTCCATGTTTAATTTAATTTGGTCAATGAAGAAAAGAAGAGTGAAGGAGGCTCAAAATGATATATTTAGTAGCTTATGACATGCCTTTATATAGGGAAATTCCAGGTTGGTCAAATAAGAATTAATATCTTGACAAAATTATGTAATCAGGATCTTGAATTTCCTATAGTACAGGCATATATGCATACAAATAATTTTGTTTTTTAACATTTGTAGCCAAAAAATTAGATCTGTATTTGAAAAAATTGGAAATGATATAAATAAACTTCTGTAATAGGACATTAGCAGTTTAATGAGTTTCTATAATATATTCTAGGGACCACCTGGCATGTAGATTGTGTATCAGAATAGTAATCCTCTATGTTTGGTATGTTTTTTAATTTGAAGAAAGCAAAATCACACCATAAACAAAGGTTGGATTTGGTATTTATGGCATGGCAAAGTTACGGTATGTTACAAATTTATTCTCCCCTTACTTCTTTTTTTTAATGAAATAAAATTTTATTGGTGAATCTTTGCGGGCATAACTTTGTTTGCTCTCTTGATTCTCCTCTTTGAATTATTCTCCATTATTCGATGATTGAAGCATTGTATTTTTCGAATATAGGATAATGCGGATTTCTTTGGGATGTATTCGATCTCTATAAAAAAAAAGAATGCCTTTGAACACTTCAGCGGCTTCGATAAAGATAGTATTTGTCTTTCACCTCTTTGTGAATATTCCATGAACAAAGGATCAACAACATTGATTACTTAATTAAAACTTATTCGTAAATAAAAAAAAACAAAAATGAATTCTCTAATATATATATATATATATATATATATATATATATATAAAAGTAAAGTTTTCAAGCAAGCGCGCACACACCTTTTCAGTAACGAACTTGAGCTTACAAGATTGGTAGATATATAATGGTGACTTTCCTTTCGTACTTATACCGGTGAATGTTGCTCCCAGACGCACACGCAAGTATACGTGATTGTAAAAGTAATATAGAATTATAAGTTCAGATATTGTACCCCACAGGAAGTTGTGATTAATTATTACTAAATTAAACTAACACAATTGATCTATTCAAGTACTTTTCTAAAGATTATTAACTACAACTAATCTAGAGTCAAAAACTAAGAAATTAAAGAAAATGCATAGGCTTGCTTAGGGACGAATTCAATGGAAAAAAATATTCTAGAATTATAGGTTAGCTAGCAATCCCGTTGAGTCTTCCACTTTATTTTATCTGGTTTATTGATTTACAAGGTTAATATTAATCGTAATATTCTCTCGGATTACTACTCGCCTATTCAAGCTAACCTAACACCTATATTCCTATAGAATTAGGGTTAACAAGAATGCATTGATATTCCCGTATAATAACCAAGCAAGGCGATTAGGTATATCTCTATCCTAACTACAGATCCATTCCCCGTAGTTCAGGTTTAAGATCTTGCTCTACTCAATTTTATATGCAATCTAGAATTCCCTCTACCGAGTTCAATCCTAGACTCGTAGATAGTATTCACTTGGTGATCAAGCAATCAAATAATTAAGTGCAAGATTGAATAAATAAACTAATATGATAAAATAATTCGAACAATTCAACTTCAAACTACAACATTCATGTAGCACCCACAACTCTAGAGCTAATAAACTATAAAGTTAAAGGAAGAGAAGATGAAGAAAAACTGAGAATCCTTGCTTTCGAGCGTTCCGTGCTTGTGTTTTCCTCTCAGAGTGGCGTCTCCCCCTCCAAAATAGGTTTAGACTTGCTTTTATATGAGTCAGGGGCGTTTTAGGTCGAAATAACCTTGTCCCGGACAAAGTATGTCACTTTCCTGTCACCTAGCGCCTAGGGTAGTATGGGGTGCTAGCCATGGCTAGAAATATTTTGCATCTGTAAACTCTGCCACGGGTAGCGCTCCATGCTACTCAGGGCGCTACACTGGCCTATTTTTCCATTTTGTTTTCTTTTTGCTTCAAACTTTCACCTAACATTGATTCCAGATGACTCATACACATAAAAATATCACGAATATTAGCACAAATTATTATATTGCACATCCGAGATCTACGAAACATGAGTAAAATGCGAAGCAATATGCATATAAATATACATACTTCAAACTGAATATCAACACCCCGCACATAAACTCTTGCTCGCTCTTGAGCAATGGAACTATAAACTACACCCCAACAGCGTACATCTCAACTAGGGAGGAGTAATTCAATTCTTCGATCATACACTCTACCCTTGACTATGGTTGATAGCAGCAATCAAAGAAAATCTCTCGCTCTCACAAAAAAAGTCGCTTGCATGCAAAAGGTACCATAGGCTTGCCCATAATATAAATCTCCACTAATGTAGGCTTACTCGATCTAATGTAGGCTAAGAGACGGGTTGTACTGTGGGCTAAGGGACGGGTTGGATATATTTAGGATTAGTGGTTCACCCTCCTAAGCACTTTAACACATCACATAATAAACTTTAAGTGCAAATTCTTCGATCCACTTCAAATCCACAAACAAGATCACTCCCCAAAATTATTTTCACTTTCTTTAAGCACTACTTTACTTTATACCCCACTAGCAAGAATAAGACAACAATTTAGTCACATATATTTTTCCTTCTATTTTTTTATATTTTTCTTTCTTTTTTTATTTTAATTTTCGTTAGTCGTGTATTATTTTACAAAATACGTGCGTCTATCTTTTTTTATTGGTTCCACTGGAAAGCTACCCCACACTTAGTCCTTACTTCTTCTAGCGCTCATTTCACAATTAAAGTGTTTTCAGAGGTAACATGATCAAAATAATATCAATTAAGAAAAGGCTATCAGCTCATATTATGGATGCCAATAAAAGTCAATAAGCTCAAAAAGGTTAACTAGGGATAGCTTTTACTTTGTGATAAGCATTAAGCTCAAAAGGATCAAAGAAAGCCTAAAATCATTCCGAGCATCACCTAAAATTTTGCTTCGACTCACATACTGGGCAAGTTCTAGACTCAATCACAATAACCTGGACTACACAAAACCTCACTTCACATATGACACATGACTCACTAAGAACGGCAACATTCCGACTCTCAAACAATGCAAGTATTCACACAGTCACAAGATATTAAGCATTAAGCACAAAGGAAATAATAGTCAAGTAAAAGAGACATAAGCGTCACAAGACATGCTATCCAATATATAAAGGCATCATGCTCAGCCTCAAAAATATAGGGAAGATATTACACATGCCAAAACCTAAATATGCCAGAATCTCTTTATATATATATATATATATATATAT
>MU771376.1:3627-32198 GCA_026770625.1 Nicotiana glauca | reverse complement strand
GTTGAAATAGTAGCTGATAAAGAGAAGTACCAAGTGATTGGGAAGAAGAGACCTCCTGCACCTTTTCCACAGAGGCAGGCCAAGCATCAAAAGGAGGAGCAGTATAAAAAGTTCTTTGAAATGCTTTAAAAAATCCAGGTAAATATTCCACTGATTGAAGCTTTAAAGGAGATGCCTGGATATGCAAAAATGATGAAGGACTTGATGTCCCGGAAGTTTGAATTCCAAGACTTGTCCACGGTTACACTTACCCAGACTTGTAGTGCAGTGGTGACTAGACATATTGCTGAAAAGCTGTCTGATCCAGGTAGCTTTACAATTCCATGCACTATTGGAAATTTCGCCTTTGCTAAGGCGCTCTGTGATTTAGGGGCCATCATTAATCTTATACCCCTGGTTATCTATAAGAGGTTGGGCATTGGGAGAGCTAGACCCACATCCATGTTGTTGCAGCTGGCTGACAGGATTGTGAAGCCCCATTTGGTATCCTTGATGATGTGCTTATTCAGGTGGGGAAATTTATGTTCCCTGCAGATTTTGTGATCTTGGATTGCAAAGTGGATGAAGAGATTCCTATAATCTTAGGAAGACCATTCTTGGCCACGGGGAGAGATTTGATTGACTGTGAGACTGGGGAGCTCAAGATGAGACTCAATGATGAGGAAATAATATTCAATGTGCAAAAGTCTATAAGGCGACCAAGCGAGTTCGCCAATTGCTCTCTTATTGATGTCGTGGATATAATCGTAGAGTCTGATGATCAGGTGTTGACAATTGAGGACCCCATTTCTGCATGTTTGATGAACTTAGATGAAGTGAATGGTGAGGATCTAGCAGAATGTGTGTTGGCATTAGAAGGTAGAGGGTTATGGGATAGAAATCTAAAATTTGAGCCCTTGCACTTGGAAAAGAGAGAAACTCCTCCAGCTAAGCCATCCATTGAAGAACCACCAAAGCTAAAGTTAAAGCCATTGCCAACCCACCTCATGTATGAATTTCTGGGACCTGACTCCACATTACCTATTATTATCTCATCTAGTTTGTTAGATGTGCAGGTTAAAAAACTTTTACAGGTACTAAAGGAGTGCAAAACTGCCATTGGGTGGACCATGGCAGACATCAAGGGGATCAGCCCCACCTACTGCATGCACAAGATTCTGCTGAAAGAGGGGCACAAACCTTCCAGGGAACACCAGAGGAGGCTGAACCCCAATATGAAGGAAGTGGTAAAGAAGGAGGTGATAAAATGGTTGGATGCGGGAATCATTTTCCCAATCTCTGACAGCAGCTGGGTGAGCCCAGTTCAATGTGTCCCTAAAAAGGATGGCATGACGGTTGTGATAAATGACAACAATGAATTGATCTTAACAAGAACCGTCACAGGATGGAGAATTTGTATGGACTATCGAAAGTTGAATCTAGCCACCCGGAAGGACCACTTCCCACTTCCCTTCAGTGATCACATGTTGGACAGACTGGCAGGGAGGTCATACTTCTGTTTTCTGGATGGCTACTCAGGATACAATCGGATCTCCATTGCACCGTAGGACAGGGAGAAGACCTCTTTCACCTGCCCGTATGGTATTTATGCCTTTAGACGGATGCCCTTTGGCCTATGCAAAATGCATCTGCCATATTCCAACGGTGCATGATGGCCATATTCACTGACATGGTAGAGGACATAATACAGGTGTTCATGGATGACTTCTCAGTGGTGGGGAATTCATTTGATGAGTGCCTGATAAATCTGACGCGAGTGCTGAAACGGTGCATCGAGACGAACTTGGTTTTGAACTGGGAGAAGTGCCACTTCATGGTACAAGAAGGCATAGTCTTGGGGCATCGGGTGTCAAGCAAGGGAATTGAGGTGGATCATGCGAAAGTAGATGTAATAGCAAAGCTGCCTCCCCCAACCTCAGTCAAAGCAATCAGAAGTTTCCTTGGGTATGCCGGTTTTTACCGGAGGTTCATAAAAGACTTCTTCAAAATCGCCAACCCTCTCTGTAAGTTGCTAGAAAAAGATAACCCGTTTTTGTTTTCTGATGATTGCAGGGTAGCATTTGAGGAGTTGAAAAAGAGACTGGTCACAGCACCCATTATTGTTGCCCCCAACTGGGAGCAACCATTCAAACTAATGTGTGAAGCCAGTGACTACGCAGTGGGGGCAGTGCTGGGCCAGCAGAAAGACAAACTGATGCACCCAATCTATTATGCTAGTAGAACGTTGAGTGGCGCCCATTTGAACTACACTGTGACTGAGAAGGAGATGTTAGTTGTGGTGTTCGCGTTGGATAAGTTCTGATACTACCTGATAGGGTCCAAGGTAATTGTATATACTAACCATGCAGCTCTCAGGTACTTAATCAAAAATAAAGAATCTAAGCCACGCCTGATTCGTTGGGTGTTACTATTGCAAGAATTCGATCTTGAAATTCATGACTTTAAGGGCACTGAGAATCAAGTCGCTGATTATCTATCATGACTTGAGGGAGCTGAAAAGGTAGTTGAGGTTGAGCAAATTCTGGAAACTTTTCCAGACGAGCAGCTGCTCGCCACCACTTATCAAGAAGCGCCATGGTATGTAGACTTTGCTAATTACCTGGCCAGTGGTATAGTTCCTCACGACCTTTCATTGGTCCAAAGGAAATGATTTTTTTGTGAAAGCCTCCAGTATTACTAGGACGAGCCTTATCTGTTTAGAATATGCCTTGATAATATGATCCAAAGACGCGTCCCCGAGATAGAGCAATTTTCTGTTTGCAGGCTTGTCACGCATCGGCGTATGGTGGACACTTTGGAGGGGTCAGGACAGCAGCAAAGGTGCTAGAGGCTGGATTCTTCTGGGCAACAATGTTTAAAGATGCTCACTTATGGGTGAAGGGATGCAATGAATGTCAGCGCACCAGGAACATTTCCCGGTGCCACGAGATGCCCATGAACCCAATTCAAGAGGTGGAAGTGTTTGACGTCTGGGGGATTGACTTCATGGGTCCTTTCGTCAGATCCTATGGCAATAAGTATATTCTTGTTGCTGTAGACTATGTGTCCAAATGGGTAGAAGCTGCCGCGTTACCCATTTCTAAAGAAGAACATATTCACCCGCTTTGGGACACCACGAGCAATTATCAGTGATGAGGGCGCTCACTTTTGCAATAGAGCCTTTGAAAAGTTGCTTGCTAAATACGATGTGTGCCACAAGGTGGCTACTCCTTACCACCCGCAGACTAGTGGACAGGTTGAAGTGTCCAATAGAAAAATCAAGAGTGTGTTAACTAAAACGGTGAACGCCACAAGAACTGATTGGGCAAGGAAGCTAGATGATGCACTCTGGGCTTACATAACTGCTTTCAAAATACTAATTGGTATGTTACCATACAAGTTGGTGTTTGGTAAGCCCTGCCACCTGCAGTGGAACTTGAACATAAAGCGTGGTGGGCATTGAAACAACTGAACTTGGATATGGAAGCTGCGGGCACAATAAGAATTACTGAATTGCATGAGCTCGAGGAGTTCAGACATCTTTCTTTTGAGAGCACAAAGTTGTACAAGGAGAAAATGAAGAGGTTGCACGACCAGAACATCGTAGAGAGGAATTTCAAACCCGGGGACATGGTATTGCTCTACAACTCAAGACTACGTATGTTCCCAGGTAAACTTAAGTCATGATGGTCTGGACCATTTCGAGTAGTTGAAGTTTTCCCTTCAGGGGCTGTTGAGATTACCACAGAGAATGACTCTCGTACATTTAGAGTCAATGGTCAAATATTGAAACCATATGTGGGCATGAGTGAGAAAAAGGAAGTGTCTGAGTTGCACTTGACTGAACCACAGAGGTCGAGCGAGCCTTAAATGCGCTCATCGTGCGTCGTGCCGCGATGTTAAATCAGGTGCTTCGTGGGAGGCAACCCACGACATTGTTGTAAGTGTACTACTTTATTCAATTTTTACAAATATTTTATACATATAAATATTTATTTTTAATACAATTCATAAATATTTTTTAAACTTTTTCACAGTTTTATCTTTAAACATATTATTTCAAGTTTGGAATTAACATTCTTGAATGGTCCAATAAATTTTATAGTTCATAAAGGCAGTAATTCAAATAAACTTCACATCAATACTAATGCTAACTAAGAAAATTCAATTCAACACTAGAAATGACAATAGTGTGGATATCTATTTTTTAGTTTTGCATTGTTTATATTGAAAATGCATAACTTAGTTTATCTTTTTCTTTAGTGCTTAGTTGTGTAACTAATATACTTATAGTTGTACTTATTTAAGCATGACTTATATAGTACTTTTAGATTATGTTAATATTTATTATGGCTTATTACTTAGTAATATTTTCTTTATGAATTTTAATATTTTTGTTATTGAATATTTTAGTACAATGCCATGACTCATATCATATTATTGTATTATTTTCTTAAAAAATATGTTATATAGTTGTATCCTTGTAGGACTAGAGAAATATATAGAGCACAAGTTATATATTTGTGGTATGAAGACTTATCGGAAAAAAAAATCGAAAACCCGAGAAAACCCAAGATTGAAAAAACCGACTTCGTTGGTTTGGTTTGGTTTATAGATTTAAAAATCCGACACTATTGGTTTGGTTTGGTAATTGAAAAATCCGAACCAACCCGACCTATGTACACCCCTAGTTGAAGATGCTGTTTTTTTTAGCTAGGTTTTCTATATTTCTTAGTTAATTCCTTTTGTCATGTTTGCCTTTGTGATGTATCGAAGATGTTTTAGATAGTAATGTTCCAAAGAAAGAACATAAAGATATTGTAATTAAGTGCTTTGGTAATTACCGAAAGAAAAGGAAATACAATTATTGAAATAAAAAATATTAAAAAAACTGAGAATGACAATTACCTTTACTCATAAATACAATAATTTATGTGGTCGGTCAATATTGGCAGTTGTTGATTATACCAAACCTACTTTAATTATCTCGGCTTAGAAAATACCATTAATGTTTGTAGGGAAGTTTAAAAGAATATATTTGTATACGCACTGTTAATTGAGCTAGATTGAGCTAGCACTAACATCAATTCATGCATGCAACTGAGATCTTCAATGGAATAGTAGAAAGCTGAGAAGAGAGAGAAAGAGAATGAAGGAGGTAGAAGAAGATCATTTTCAGTTATTTTGTTTCTGAGAAAATACAATTACACTATAATGGTTCTATTTGTACCATTATTATAACTACAGCTCCTATACTTTCTCTTATTTACAAAACACTCCCTTCTAGTTTGTTGTAGGTTCCTTTTAACCCTCTTCTCTTCAATACTCCCCTTCAAGCTGGAGAGTGAAAAACATCTAGCACTCCCAGCTTGGATAGCGGTGTTTGATGTTGTGTTGTTCCCAGCCCTTTGGTCATGAGGTCTGCCAATTGCATTCTTGTGGGAATGTACTGAGGGGTGATTAATCCATTCTTCAACTTCTCCCTTACAAAATGACAATCTATCTCTATATGCTTGGTCCTTTCATGGAAGATAGGATTTGCGGCTATTTGCATAGCTGCCTTGCTATCACAATGCAAACTTACTGGTGTTTGCACTTTGTTTCCAAGTTCTTCCAGTAAACCAACCATCCAGATAATCTCTGTCACTGCAGCTGCCATGCTCCTATACTCTGCCTCTGCTGAGCTTCTACTGATGGTTTGTTATTTTTTTTATTTCCATGATAATAGAGAATCTCCGAGTTTGATAATATATCCTGTCACAGATCTTCTAATGTTGGGGCAGGATGCCCAATCTGAGTCACAAAATGCTGCGAGCACTTGTGTCTCTCCCTTCTTTAGTAGTATTCCCAAACTTGTTGCTCCTTTGATGTATTTGACTACTCTTAGGGCTGCTTCCCTATGAGACATCTTAGGAAGATGTATAAACTGACTTAAGACCTGTACTGCAAAGCATATATCAGGTCTTGTAATAGTCAGGTATAGCAACTTTCCAACTAGTCTCTGATAAGTTCTTGCTTCTTCCAAATGTGCATCATCTGTCTTTCCAACATGATTATCATAATCTACAGTTGTAAGTTTATGATTTAGCTCCATTGGTGTAGCAAATGGTTTGCATCCACTTAATCCTGCATCAGCAATTAACTCTAAAGCATACTTTCTCTGGTTCAAAAGGACACCTGCTTTTGATCTCATAACTTCAATGCCCAAAATATATCTAAGCTTTCCCATATCCTTGACCTTGAAATGTCTGTGAAGAGTGTTCTTTGCTTCATTAATCAATGGATGTGAGTTTCCTGTAATAAGTAAATTATCTACATAAATAAGGATGATTACAATGTCTCATGCATGTCTCTTTGTAAATAAAGAGTGATCATGAGAGCTTTGTGCAAAACCAACTTCCAATAAGGCAGTGGTCAATTTAATATTCCATTGTATGGAGGCCTGCTTTAATCCATAGAGTGATTTTAAAAGCCTGCACACCTTAGACTCCCCTTGCTTTTGAAAACCCTGGGGAAATTCCATGTATACCTCTTCAGATAGGTCTCCCTGAAGGAAAGCATTATTGATATCTATTTGAAAAAGATGCTAACCTTTAGAAACAACTACACTAATAACAGTGCGCACTGAGACCATTTTAGCTACAGGGGAAAAAGTCTCATGATAGTCCAATCCTTCCTGTTGAGTATAGCCTTTGGCCACAAGTCTTGCTATGAACTTGTCCACCTTACCATTGGCTTTGTACTTGATTTTGTACACCCATTTAGAACCAACTGGCCTCTTACCCGATGGCAGATCAACTACAGCCCAAGTAGAGTTTGTTTCAAGTGCCTGAATCTCCTGCTGCATGGCCTCTACCCATTCCTTTTGTTGAGCTGCTTCTCTGAAATTCTTTTGTTCAGTCAAGGTGGAGAAAGCACTTATATATGACTGATAGTTTGATGATAGATGGGACTAGGTAACATGGGAAGATATGGGATATGTACAGTCTTTGGAAGATTTGGTGGAAGGCACATAATCTTTCATCCAAATTGGAGGGATATGAGTTCTTTTTTGTCTACCAAGAATGGATGAAGTTTATGCAGATTGGACACCATTTGTCTCAACTGGTGTGGTGATTATATTTTCAATGTCTACTGGCTCAGAACTTGGCCCTGTTGGAACTAATTCAGGAGACTCCCCTTGAATGTTATCATCATCACTGAATAGGGTGGCAATTTGAGGATGCATAGTGACATGCTCTATCTAAGGAATAGGAGGATCAACTGGTGACAAATCCTGCTGTAGTGGATTTGGATTTTGAACAGATGGTGTGTCTTGCAAGAGGGACTGATTCCCAGGTTTGTTGCAGGTGAACATGTCTTCCTCAGTACCTGGAAGATATTTAAATGAAAAACTGTATTCTTTAAAAATAACATCTCTACTTACAAGAAAAGTCCTATTTTCCAAATCATAAAGTCTATATCCTTTTTTAGTATCAGAATAACCAAGGAAGACAGTCTTTTTTGCTCTAGGAGCAAATTTATCTCCCTTTGGCAAACTAGTTGCATACCCCAAATAGCCAAACACCTTCAGATGACTTACATGAGCTTGCTTGTTGTAAAGCAGCTCATATGGAGTCTTTCCTTCTAACACAGGAGTTGGTAGCGTATTTAATAAATACACTGATGTCCTTACACATTCTCCCCAGAATCTAATGGGTACTCCACTTTGAAATTTTAGAGCCCTGGCTATTTCAAGGATATATCTATGTTTTCTCTCCAGAACTCCATTTTATTGTGGAGTATAGGGACAACTACTCTGATGCACAATCCCAAGTGAGGTGAATAGTTCATTGCATTGAGAGTTAAAGAATTCACTCCTATTATCTGACCTCATACATTTCACAGATACATGAAATTGATTCTTCACTATTGAGATGAAATTTTTTAGTACAACCACAACTTCACATTTAGAATTCATCAAACATACCCATGTGTACCTATTGAAATCATCAACTATAGTAGCAAAATACTGTTTCTTATCATATGTAGGCACTTTGTAAGGCCCCCAAACATCTAAGTGCACAAGCTGAAAAAATACTGATAGTTTTTGTACTACTAACAGGAAATTGAAGTCTACATTATTTAGCTAAAGGACATATCTCACAGTTCTCAATGTCATTGTTACTGACTTTATTCTGCAAAGTAGGTAATTGTTATATAGTCCTCCAAGAAGCATTCCCCAGTCTGTGGTGCCATAGTATACTGTCTGACTTATTTTCTTTCAAGCTTGTTCCTGCCAATACTCCTGTCTCCCCTTTAGTAGGTATAGGTCTTCTGATTCTTTACCAATCCCCAATACCTTGCCATTGTAAAGCTCCTAAAACAAGTAGAAATCAGGGTAAAATTTGACAGAACATCTCAGTTCCTTGGTAAGTTTTGACACTGACAATAAATTGAATTTAAAGTCAGGTACATGTAAAACATTTTCCACATTTTTGTTTCCTAGGACCATTGCACTTCCTGTATGTTTTATCTCTGCTCTAATCCCTGTACGTAACTGTACTCTACTATGTTCCTGTTCTTTCATGCTTCTAACATTGCTTAATGCTTCCTTATTGTGAGTAATGTGATGTGTGGCTCCTAAATCCACTATCCATTCTTCTATTATTGGACTGCAAAGTAGAGAGGCAATACCTGCCATATTTGAAGAGCAATCCCCTGTTGTTGGTTTGTTCAAGAGTCCCACCAACTGTTTGTATTGTTCTTCTGTTAGCACATTTGAAATGGATTTTAAGGCCCTGCTACCTCCTCATTACTTGCAGCATTCACATAATGTCTATTTCCTCCAGTTGAAAACTTCTTCTTACTTTTGAAGTCTGCCGGGTATCCAATGATCTTGTAACAGTTTTCTTTCAAGTGTCCTTTATAACCACAATATTCATATATCAGGCCAATTTTTTTGGTTTGAACACCTGACCTCTTCCTGCCATCATAGTCAAAGGATCCTTGTTTATATCTGTTACCCCCAATGATCTCTGGCTTTCCTCCTGTGTTACTATTGCATATGCCTCATTTACAGTGATAACAGGCCTTCTCAACAGCAAATTGCTTCTTACATTGCTATATGTCTCATTTAATCCCATCAGAAATTATAACAGCCTTGATTTGCTAAAAGCTCCATTGATGGCCTAGATTCCTCACAATCATAACCAGAAGTTAGAACCAGCACATCCAATTCATTCCATAAATCACTCATATTTGTGTAGTAACTAGTTACAGAATCAGTACCCTGTTTTAAACTAGCTATTCCTGACCAGAGATGATATATCCTTGTTAAGCTACATCCATCAAATTTTTCCTTGAAATCACTCCAAACCTTTTTCACATTAGAAGAAAAAACAATACTGGGCATTAACTCACCTGCAACAGTGCTTCCGATCCACGATAACACAATTGTATTGCATTTCTCCCATTGTTCAGCAAGTTCTCCTTTATACATATTTTTGACACATGTTCCGTCCACAAACCCTAGCTTTCCTTTACCTCTCAGTGCTAGCTTCATTGCCCTACTCCACAAGGCATAATATTCTGGCCCTGTGAGTTTAATAGGGACTAGAACTAAGTTCGGTGCATCGGAAGCTTATAGAAATAGTGGATGATTGTGTTCTAGCGAGGTTACTTCATTTCCAGCCATGTTCACTCAAATTGGTAAACTTATAACCCTAATTTCAGAGGTTTTGCTCTAAATTTCAGATCTAACATCTAAAAATGAGATCATCGCTCTGATACTATGTTAATTGAGCTAGATTGAGCTAGCACTAACATCAATTCATGCATGCAACTGAGATCTTCAATGGAACAGTAGAAATCTGAGAAGAGAGAGAAAAAAGAAGGAAGGAGGAAGAAGAAGATCGTTTTCGGTTATTTTGTTTCTCAGAAAATACAATTACACTATAATGGTTCTATTTGCACCATTATTATAACTACAGCTCCTATACTTTCTCTTATTTACAAAACACTCCCTTCTAGTTTGTTATAGGTTCCTTTTAACCCTCTTCTCTTCAATAACAGTTAAGACTTGGATAAAAAGACAAGAAGGAAGATGACAAGAAGTTCCTCTAAAAGTTGCAGAAGACTTAGCAATTATCTTGAAAAGCAGCAACATAACGACCAGTTATCGTAAAAAATGTCTTGTGTTTCTTCCAGTATGTCTTCATGTTCCAAAGTCTGGAAGTATGATGTATTTTTGAGTTTTAGAGGTGAAGATATGCGTAAGAGCTTTGTGAGTCATCTCTATAATGCTCTAGAACAGAGAGGAATCCATGCTTTTAAGGACGATGATTGTTTGACTCGAAAGTTAATAAAAACTTTACAAGCAAATACAATCAAAAAGATTCAAGGGATAAATCATAGCCAATCATAATTAATCACTGAATCAGAAGAAAAACTCGAGACATAGAAGTAATCAATTATGGAACGACATAAATGGAATTTTATTCATCAAAGTAATTTGACCTGCCTCTCCTTGAAGAGGTTCAGGATCTTACATTGATCTTGCTTATTACTCCACTTGTGGAGTATAGCTTTCTATCTCTGATGTATTCAGAATTCTCTCTCAAACTAGCTCGACCTTCCTCTCCTTAAATAGGTTCATGATCTTATATTGATCTTGTTTTTTGCTCCACTTGTGGAATATCGCTTTCTCTCTCTGTTGTAATTAGATTTCTATAGAAGTCGAACCCCCTCCAAGGGGTTCTCTTCTTTAGTATTTATAGTCTCAAGCTCTTCTTGCCCATCACGAGTGGGCCCAGGGTTTAGTTATAGAGATGTCCCTTTATTTGTATTAGGGGCATCTGTCATGAATCAGAAGTCAGCGGTGTCGGCTATTTACCATAGATTGCTCGTGATGGGGTTGATCCCCTGCTTGCCGAATGATTGAATATGTACCAATACAGTTAGTCCCTCCGCTCGTCGGGGTCGCGCCTGTGTCGACTTCGACGGGCGGATAGAGCGACGTAATCGGGGGGGTCCTTTATAATAAGGTGTCAGAATCGAACTGTTGATTAGTGAACGGAGTGTCTCTCCGCATGGCCGTTCGTAATAGTGAATGTTTTGATGAAAATGAACTGTTTCGTGCACGGTTATACATTAGTGGCGATCGTTGGGTTTTGTGCAGGCAAAATCTGTCATTTATAACCATAAAAGTCGTGTTATTTTGTTCTTTACACATTCGTTGCTCTCCTAAGAGAATTTTCGAGAAGCTTTTTCTTCTGTCAAATTGCATTTTTTCTATTCTTTCGATCATTATCGTCGTTGATTTCTCTGTTTCCCTTGTCAAAATTCTTCTTTCGCTCGATCGTGAATCGATTATGGCAGGCACTTCTTCTTGCGGCAATCATCCGGCTAATTCTCCGGCGGTCAAAAATCCCACTCCGGCAAACAAAGGGTTAGAGTTGGTGGAGGATGAAGAAATTCCTTCAGTCGACGAAATTCTACCTCGATCAGGAGATCAACTGATGGATTTCAGTGTACAGGGTGGTATGGAACTAGGAGATGTTTCTTCTCTAATAGGGGAAGTGGGAATAGCCCAAATGCGGGAGCGGTGGCGTGTCCCACATTATGCTGAGATTGCTCTGGTGAAAATCAAGGACAGGGTGCAAATTGATCATCAAGGGTATTGCTCGTTCTATGCTTACATCTTCCAATGGGGTGCACACTCCTGCTTTCGATGTTGATAGTGGACTTCTACCGCTATTATGAGGTGTGCCCAGCTCAGCTTCTCCTTATCTTTACAAATTTCTCCTCATGTTCATCAAGTATACGGAGCTAGCGGATAGGGAGGTCACTTTGGAACATGTTCTCACTCTCTTCGCTCCCCAAAAAATTTGCGGCACCATGATTCATGCACGCCCGCGAGGCTCGAAGAGTCTGATGGTGAGGCTGGACGACGAGGATATTCGTCACCCCTTTGATAATTTCTTCTATATTCGGACTGAGCATCTGGTGGTGGACCCAAGTGGATTCCTGGAAGTTTGGAACTTTGCACGTGAGACCTCATTCCCGACTGGGCATCCGCCCTATTTCGTCTTTCTTTATACCTTATACTTTGGCTATTGATTTACCTTCTTTTTGTAGCTGAAAAGTTGCCACCGCCTCCCTTGGAGGGGATCCGAGACTGGGTTGAGGCAGTGCTTCCCCGTACTATAGGCATTCATACCTAGGCGGCTTTCTGGGAGAGGCATGGTCGCAGGCCCGTGACAGGTGGGACTTCGGCCCTTTTTCTTCTCTACTTCATTTTGTTCTGACCACGTCTATTGATTCATTTGTCCATTGTATCCAGAGAGGCCACGCCATTTCAAAGCTCCACAATTGGCTTTCCATCGGTCGGGTGCACTTGCTAGGCTAGCTGCTACGCCTATGCCTCGTCGAGTACCGAGGGCGGCGTCAGTTAAATCGTTAGCAACCGCATCCCCATCTCGAGCTATGCCACAAGGAGAGAGGTCGTCAGGGCTTGTTCGTTCTCGGGCGGGTTCGCCTTCAAATGATGAGGAAGATAGGCCTTCACAGAAGCGATGAGTGGCGTTTGTGGCGGCTCCTCCATCGGTGATCAACTTTGATTCTCCCCCAACGGATTCGGAGGGTGGTGCGGCTGCGGCACTCACTGGCGGGGAAAATGAGTTAGTTGGAGCTAAACCCATCGGTTCTGGCCTCGGGAATGGAGCTGCCTTGACGATCCCATCCGAAGTTCCTATTGCTGAGGCGGAGGGTCAATCATTACCGGCCATCGTTGGAACTTCTGCTGTGCCATTGCTAGCTATGGAAATTTGTTCTATATCAGTGGCGATGGAGAGGGGGAGGGACGTGGTCGAGGATGAGTATGAGTTAGAGTCTGATTTGGACCCCGACGATGTTCGTATGTTTGAGAAGGGCGTCACCAATTCAACGGCGCAGGCGGGGGGGTCGGCCCGCTTTATTGAGGTCCCTCGGATTTGAATTTGTTAACTGAAGGGAATAGCTTGGTGTCGCAGTATGAGTTGTTATGTTCGGAGGCCGAGAATGCGTCTTTGAAAAGCGTTTCGGATACTAAAGTGATGGACGAAGTGGCTGTGATGGGCCATAGGGTATGTAATACGTCTCTAACTCCTTCTTCCCTTTACTTTTTAGACTGTGCCTTAGCCTTGCCCTTGTTTTGTTTTGCAGACTTACTTGTTGGAGGTGGAGAGCATCCGCAGAGCCAGGGTTTGCTCGAGGATATTTATGCAGATGTTGGGGAAATATTGCAGTTACCGTGATCGGTGCCGAGGGCTACGCGACCGTTTATAGAACGAGCCCAGTAATCGAGCTTTGGGTGAGGAATTGGCCAAGCAGGACCAGCAGCTTTTGTACGCTCTCGATGGTAAGCGTGCTCTTGAAGTGCGAATTCGTTGGAAGGACGAGGAGCTCGAGGTAAGGAAAGGAGTTGTGGCTGAGTGTGCGTACCTGCAGGGCAGGTTGAGGGAGATGGAGTTGGAAGTTGAATAGAGCCAGATCAAGAGAGCGGAAGTGGCTGCGGAATGGAGCAAAAAGCTGGTGGAACTAGAGAGCGAAGTTGCAGCCTTAAAATTTCAAGAAAAGGGCTACTCGTCGAGAGTCGTAGCATTGAAGGAGTCGATTCGTGTGCATGAGTCCCGTCTTGAGTCGGAGAGGGAGACGGCGGCCCTTAAGGAGGTAGGGTTCGAGGAGAAGATTGGTGTTCTTGAGCAGGATGCTCAGGTTATGTTGGACCGGGTCACAGTTTTGGAGGAGGAGAACCGGCGAATGCAGAACCAGGCTGGTTCATCTCATACTATCGTTTCCCCCAGGTTCATGAACTCTGGGTCTATGCTGAAGCTCAATGAGATGTTTACAAGAACTTATTAGATGCGGGTGTTATAACCGAGGCCATTTTCAAAGTGACACGCTAGAAGGCTCATGATGCTCGTGCCGACTGTGGTTATGATGTGGCGACACCAGAGGCCGACGACGGCGAAAGTAGTGGTGATGATGCCGAGTAAGGAAGAGCTTTGCTATTGTTGTTTGTTGTTTTTCTTTATATTCCATTCGTCGATTGGCGCTCGGTCGTTTCTTGTGGTTTTCTATATTTTTCTCTTGTCTCGACCGGCTGGGACCAGGTGTGAGCGGGGAGTATCCGCATTCTTAACTTTATTGACAATTGTACTCTTTCTTTCATTGTTTGTCTTATTTTTGTTCTGTTTTTCATTTACCTCCTATTCTTTTACGGATATATTTGGAAAGGCGATCAACCCTTTAATTCGACCGAGGCCGTTATGTCCATTTTGGATTGATGATGATGGCCTCTTGGCCTGACCTTCCTGGGGGAAGAAGGTCACCTCGTAATGACGGCGACTGATTTTTCTCCATCCCGGCCCTGGTGCGGCTGAGTTCGAATTTGATGAATTTGAAGGTGATGGAACTTAGCCGGAACCCCAGTTTGACCAAGGTTGGAACTTATATACTTTGGTGACGAAGGCACTTGGCCCGATTCCTGACTCGACTGAGGTCGAACCCGTTATATTTTGATGGCGAAGGCACGTGGCTTGAGTCCCAGTTCGACTGAGGTCGAACCTGTTATATTCTAATGGCGAAGGAACATAGCCTGAGTCCCAGTTCGATTGAGGTCGAACCTGTTATATTTTGATGGTGAAGGCACGTAGCCTGAGTCTTAGTTCGATTGAGGTCGAACCTGCTATATTTTGATGGCGAAGGCATTTAGCTTGAGTCTTGGTTCGATTGAGGTCGAACCTGCTATATTTTGATGGTGAAGGCACGTAGCCTGAATCCCAGTTCAACTGAGGTTGAACCTAATACGTTTGATGGCGAAGGCGCATAGCCTGAGTTCTGGTTCGACTGAGGTAAAACCTAATACATTTGATGGCAAAGGCACATAGCCTGAGTTCTGGTTCGACTGAGGTCGAGCCTACTATATTTTGATGGCAAGGGCACGTAGCCTGAATCCTGGTTCGATTGAGGTCGAACCTGTTATATTCTGATAGCGAAGGCACGTAGCCTGAGTCCCGGTTCGATTGAGGTCGAACCTGTTATATTCTTATGGCGAAAGCACGTAGCCTAAGTCCCGGTTCGATTGAGGTCGAACCTGTTATATTTTGATGGCTAAGGCACGTAGCTTGAGACCCGATTCGATTGAGGTCGAACCTGCTATGTTTGATGGCGAAGGCGCATAGCCTGAGTTCTGGTTCGATTGAGGTCGAACCTATTATATTTTGATGGCGAAGGCATGCAGCTTGAGTCCCAGTTCAGTTGAGGTCGAACCTAATACATTTTGATGGCGAGGGCACGTAGCCTGAGTCCCGTTTCGATTGAGGTCGAACCTGTTATATTCTGATGGCGAAGACACGTAGCCTAAGTCCCGGTTCGATTGAGGTCGA
Organism: Nicotiana glauca; assembly: GCA_026770625.1. Classification (NCBI taxonomy): domain Eukaryota; kingdom Viridiplantae; phylum Streptophyta; class Magnoliopsida; order Solanales; family Solanaceae; genus Nicotiana; species Nicotiana glauca. Next base: position 16,812 of record MU771376.1, on the reverse strand, counting down.
ACCTGTTATATTTTGATAGCGAAGGCACGTAGCCTGAGTTGTGGTTCGACTGAGGTCAAACCTACTATATTTTGATGGCGAAGGCACATAGCCTGAGCCCCGGTTCGATTGAGGTCGAACCTGCTATATTTTGATGGCGAAGGCACGTAGCCTGAATCCCAGTTCAACTGAGTTTGAAGCTAATACGTTTGATGGCGAAGGCGCATAGCCTTGGCCCCTGTCCTGGTTCAAGACGTCCCTGTGCCGGTTTTCGGCCTGACACCGCGTTAGAGGTGAGGGAGATGCTTCACACTTCTATTCTGACGGAGAGGTGGGGAACTCCTTCTTATTGTCCGGTCGTTTTCGGATCTCAGTTTCCTTTGATGCATTTGAGTATTATGCGGTCGATATGCTTCCTTTGGCTTTGATTCCAGGGAAAAAACTATGCGATTTCGCTAGGAAATCCCCACAGACGACGCCAAATTATTTGACTCAAAAGTTAATAAACACTTTACAAGCAAATACAATCGAAAAGATTGAAGGGGTAAATCATAGCCAATCATAATTAATCACTGAATCAGAAGACAAACTCGAGACATAGAAGTAATCAATTATGGAACGACATAAATGGAATTTTATTCATCAAAGTAATTTGACTTGCCTCTCCTAGAAGAGGTTCAAGATCTTACATTGATCTTGTTTATTATACCACTTGTGAAGTATAGCTCTCTATCTCTAATGTATTCAGAATTCTCCCTCAAAGTAGCTCGACCTGCCTCTCCTTAAAGAGGTTCATGATCTTATATTGATCTTGTTTTTTGCTCCACTCGTGGAATATCGCTTTCTCTCTCTGATGTAATCAGAGTTGTGTAGAATTTGAGGACCCCCCCCCCCCCTTAAGGGGTTCTTTTCTTTAGTATTTATAGTCTCAAGCTCTTCTTGCCCATCACGAGTGGGCCTAGGGTTTAGTTATGGAGATGTCCCTTTATTTGTATTAGGGGCAGCTGTCATGAATCAGAAGTCAGCGGTGTCAGCTATTTACCATAAATTGGTCGTGATGGGGTTGATCCCCTACTTGCCGAATGATCAAATATTTACCAATACAATGAGTACCTGAAAACGGGGAAATCAATTTCTGTTGAACTTTTAAAAGTTATAGAAGATTCCAGATGTGCGGTCGTGATATTTTTCAAAAGCTATGCATCCTCAAGATGGTGTTTAGAGGAGCTTGAACATATCATCAAGTGCAAAAATGAATGGGACCAAATTGTTATCCCAATCTTTTATGATGTGAGTCCATCATATGTACGCCATCAAAATTCCCCTTTCGCTAAATCATTTTCCAAATATGAGAAAAAGTATAAAGATGATATGGAGAAGGTACAAAGATGGAGGGATGCATTTGAGGAGGCTGGGAATATATCAGGACATGATCTAAAAAATTATAAGTATGCTTTCTTTTTCCTTTTTTTCTGTTTTGCTTTCTCATTTTACAAAAGGAAAATGGACCAGTTTTTACCCTCTTTTCTAAGCAAGTATCATCTATTTTTTCTTCTTCTTTTATCTTAAAAAAACGAAGATTTAGCTAGGAAGCAGACACATACGATAGCCAGTTTACTTATAGTTATATTTAAAGACAGACCGTGACCATGTGCTTGTTAATGACTAGTGAGGGTTAGATTTATCCTTTTGAGGCTACTTGCATGCAAAAGGTTGGTCAATAGTATATTTTGGGGTTTCTGTCTATTCTCTATGGTAATACGCTTGCTATTATTCAGAAACTTTTGAAGTTTATATTCATTCAATTGTATTTGTAGGAGGCAACTTAAGTGATTAAAATAAACATGGGCAAAATATGACTTTAGGGACAGTTATATGTAATATATTACAAAAGAGGTTTGGAACTTGCAAGTTAACAGATTTATTAGCAACGCATTTGAGTAGTTGTAGGAACAAAGTAAAAATATAGGGAAAGCATGCTAACGGAACGTTTTAGATTGATTTTTCAAATAAAATAAGTTATATGTTATCTCTAAATTATATAGTTAACATGGCAGTTATGTTTTATGCACAAGAACGCTTATGCTCAAGCTTGTTGTTTGACAAATAAAAGTACTGTATTATCATATCTAATCCATGTTTACTAATATTTTTTAATCCATTTTGCTAAGAAATTAATGAAGTTCCTTACTTTTTTTTTATAAGGTAATGAAGTTCCTTACTTATAGAGATAAAATTTAATAAAATAAAAAATTATTTTAATACTTCAAAATAATGTTTATAGATGTTCATCCAAATTAAACATACAAAATATATTGAAAAATATGAAGAATTAACTTTTCCAACTGAAAATTTCGTTGTTCCTTCCTAAATGCATGTTAGGAAATTACATTTATTTTTAGTTTGTGTAGTTTAATTGGAAATTTACTTTAAAAATTCACATCACAAGAACTTCTTTAAACACTAATAAATCTTCAATAACTGAATAAACATTGCCTAACCTTTTTTTTTTTTTGAGAAACAACAAGTTCAAGTAAATAATTTTTTTTTAATATTTAATTAGCCTCAAATTCAAAAATTGAGTTGCCCAATAAATATTAAGCACAAAAAGTCAAACAAAACAATGAGACATGTAAAGCCTGGAAGGCGGCAACATGGAGAGTCGATTTTATCGAACGGGGCCCACTATTGCAGAGAATAACACGTATGTTTAGGGGTAAGAAAGATAACCGGAAATTCCCAAGATACCCCTGACGACCCCAAGCTTCTCACTTAGTGGCTTCTATAATAGTAGTAATAATATGTCATGATGGTATGAGGATAGTACTGACCAAATCATGACGAAGAAATTAAACTACTACGGAGTATCTTTTATCTTAAGCTCTTATTGGTTTGGTATATAAGCATTAGGCAAAGCCTGTCATAGGGTGATGTCTAGATGCAAAAGTACGTTCAGTGAGAAGCTTCTAGGTTGGGGTTTGAATAGCTTTTTTAATTCTTAGTAACATTACTTCGGCAATAATTCAGTCTTTCAAGTACTTATAAGCTAAAAACTGAAAATTAAAAGAGGGACTTAGGGTATAAATGAAAATCTAAAGGTTGCCCTAGGCTTTGCCTATAAAAAGGCATACCCCTTGCCTTGTTTAAGAAGTTTTTTAGAAGTGGAGAAATCTGAAAAAAATCACACAAAATTCTTAGAAGTCCAGAGAACTCAACACTCTGAAAAATTCAAAAATTCATATTCAAAAACCACTGAAAATAGATCCTAGAAATAAAAATCCTGAAAATCATCAAAATATAGTATAGAAATCCTTCCAGATCTGCTTCTATTCAATTACATTGGTGCATAAAGCTGGGTTTTCGAAATTCAGTTGGGTTTTTAGTTGATTAAAGCTTAACTTGGAAGTCTATTGCATTTTGTCCTTATTTTCCTGGGTTTTAGACTTGAAAGTGTTGTTTTCTGCTGCAATTTGCTGCTATTCATTGTTATTGCTGACTCGGCCTTCTTCTTATTTTGCCTTAATTCTAGGTACACATCATGTAGCTCTCAAGTTTGGAAATAAAATGAAAGTGCTGCCTGATCTCCTTGTTGATTTTCACTGTTGTATTTCTAGGAGTTTCAGAATTTCAGTAGATTTTCATTTGTAACTGAAAACTGGACTGTTTTGGACTGTTTGGGACTGTATAGGACTTTTAAACTGATTTTATTTCTTTCCCATGATCATATGAGCATTGCATTTAGAAGTGTTAGATTCAAATTAGTTTGAGTTTGGTGTCTATATTGTCATGTATTAATTTGAAATCAGAAATTCAAAAGCACTGTGTTAATTCAAAAGTATCGAAATCAGAAATTAGCTATGGTTTTGCCTATGATCCAAATGTTAGAAGTCACTCGAATGAGCTGGAAATTTTAAGTTGTTTAAGCCTAGGAATGTAAAAGCCCTATTTGAATTCATGTTATATAGTCTGTTAGTCCATCAGATTTACATGACTCATATTCTATTTTGTACGTGTATGTGAGGTTTTGTCTCAAACGTACATCATCAGTTCTTCTTTCAAATTTTAGGTTGTGTTTCCAGTGAACCTGAAATTAAATCTTGACATTGGTTTGTAAATTGAATACGAGTTTAAATCATTCACTTATGTTTAATATTTTATGTCTTGGTCAAACAATTAATACATGTGTTTAGCTATAGCGAATCTGAGTTTTCCCTTTGCTGCCAGATCATTGAGTTCATAAGTTCAATCAATTTGAAAGCCTAATTTCTTTTGTTACTCAAATCAATGAGTTCAAGTTTGTGAAATAAGTTTAGTGGTATTGAAAGCCTGTTGAAGTCCAAATATTGGTTTGGGCTTGACCGCCTAGTCCAATTGATTTGGACCCTGGCTTCGCTGGAGCAAGGCCCAATTCCCATACTGGCTTGCATTCTCATTTGGGCCTGTGTAGAGGCCCACGTTGGACAACTTTTCACAAGCATGGCTGAACCTATTTTAGGGCCAATCTCGAGGCCCGAGATGTTGAAAGCCTTCATTGAGGCTACTTGTTTAAATTTAAATATAAGCTTTGGGCCTTCAATTTAGGTGGTAGATTTGAATTAAGGGATTTTCAGCAATGGAAATTTCCCTTGTTTAAATTTGGACCTCATCCTAAGGCCCAAACATTTTTCAGAATACTTTGAATAATGATTAATTCATAATATTAATTAATTAGGCCTTTAGAGACGATCTTTAATAGAGAATAATAGTCCCTTTTAGGAGGGCCTTTAAAATAAAATAAGGTGCGCCGCGCCAAATAAAATTTATAAATTGTGTGCCCCTCATTAATTACTTCTATAAAAATATTTAGAAATCGGGTAAGCCATTTAACAAATTTTTATTGTTTCCCACAAAGTTAATAACGCGTTAGTCACTTTAGGCTCGCTCTTTAATAATTTTACCTTCCTAAATTCAGGTGTGCATTTCATGTGACCAAAATCTAAATACCAAAACGTTGAACAAAAATGTGTCGAGGATCCGGGTGCGTTTCATGTGATGTGATCCAAAAATATATTTTAAACGACGTTCAATTTCTTTAAAATTAATTAAAAGCGGTAAATAATTTTAAGATTGCACTATAGGATGACATGTATTAAAATCAGATATTAATCCACTTATAATAGTTTAAGCGACCGTGCTAGAACCACGGGATCCGGGGTTGCCTAACACCTTTCCTCGGGTCAACAGAATTCCTTATTCAGAATTTTTGGTTCGCAGACTCCATTCGGGAAGTCGAAATTTTTTTCGATTTGGGATTCAAAATAAACCGGTGACTTGGGACACCAAATAAACTATCCCAAGTGGCGACTCTGAATAAAATGAATAAATAATCTCATTTCGAATAATGTCACTTAAATTGGAAAAACTCTCTTATACACTATCCTTTGGGGTGGTGTGTGAAAAAAGGAAGTGTGACAGCTTTGGCGACTATGCTGGGGACACGAACCCAGAACTTTGGTTCAGGGTTCAAGAATTCGAGCTTAGAATAACTGTTATATTTGGCTTTCTCTGATTTTCCTACATGTGTTCATGCTAAATGTGCTAAATGCTTTACCGCTTTGATATTTGGTGAATTGTATATATAAACTGCTACAAAACCCTTCCTCTCTCTGAGTCTTCTACATCATGGAGAAGGGTGCACTTCGTGTGACTTCTCTTCTGTTTAGAGTCTTATCCCATTTAGAATAAGGTTCGGACAAGTTGTTAAGCCGGCGGAGCTTCTGTATCCCCAGTACGTTGCCCCACTCGGCTTGAGTTGTCCGCTCGGGTAAGCCAGGTCTAGAATAATAAACCCAGGGTTAAACCTAGTATAACAAAGCCTCGTGCCGGATCTCTAGTAGGAACATTTGTTTGCATCATGTGCATTTGACTTAGGAGACTCGACACAGGGGTTGGGTCTGTCTAGGACAGGTGTACCCGAAATGAAAAGACCATCTTGATGCATGTTACGTGCTACTTGCATATCTGTCTGTTCCGGCTTGCTTGTTGGCCGGCTTCTAGAATAGGGAAAGAAAATTAAAAAAAAGAAAACAAAAGAAAAACCAAATGAGAGGTAGGTATTTAGAATATTCTGAAACTCTGCCGGAATTCTGAAAAAATTAAAATAAAATAAAAAAGTCATTTCAAAATGAGCCAAAATTTTCAAATGTCATGTTTCCCGTGTTCCGTCAAAGCTGACCGAACTACGCCAGTTTGATTCTCACCGGATGTGAGATACGTAGGCAGCCTTCATCGGGTCCACCTCCCCTTTTTGCAAAAATAGCCAAAAATAACAAAAAAATTTAATCTTTGTAACAAATAAGTCGCGTGATGCCATTCTTGTTAAAATAAGCAGAATGTCCCCAAAAGGGCGTCGGAGGGCTGTTTTCGCAAGAACAGCCACCCTGAGTCATTTTTAAACGGTTAGCGGGCACAACCTTAAAATCTTCTTCCTTGGAGTGCTGAAAGGCCGTATCTGTAAAACCATGTCTTTAGTTTTCGAAAAATAGCCACTTTCTCTTTTAGGTCAAAATAAAGGCTTAAATCACTTTAAATAAATGTGCAGGATGGGTACAGCTGACATTGAATCCTTCTCAGTCCTGAGTGAGATCCCTTTGAAGCTCCACATGTGGTGGAATGGCCTAGGAAAGGGTAGCAGAGAAACGGTGGAAAAGATTCTGGGTGGCCTTGTCGGATTATTGAACATTAAGCTAAGGCCGGATATTATTGAAGCATTGATACCTTTTTGGGACCCAACTCGTAACGTGTTCCGATTCTCAGACTTCGAGCTTACACCGACATTAGAGGAGGTTGCAGGATATGCAGGCCTTAACGGAAACCTCAGGGGTCGATATCTATTGGCACCGAGACCGGTAACCCTCCACAGGTTTTTGGACTTATTAAGTATCAGCCGGGATGTTCAGGATAAGAATCTATCAGATGGTTATTGCACACTCCACTTCTTGTACCACCGATATGGTAACCCGCGAGGTTTTGAGGAGTCCAACACTGGTTTAACACACGCTGGAAACAAAGATAACTGGGAGGCACGACGGGGATTATCTTTCACGGCAGTTTTCTTGGGAGTCGTGATCTGTCCCCGAAAAGATGGTCACATAGATATTGGCCTCATAGGAATGCTAGATGTTGCAATAAAGAAGTCCAACAGCACGGTGGTTCCTCTGATTGTGGCTGAGATATATCGAGTCCTAACCATGTGCCGGGAAGGGGGAAAATTCTTTCAGGGATGTAATTTGTTGCTACAGCTATGGATACAAGAGCACCTATGCCACCGGACTGGGTACATGAACTATAGGTTAACCGGACTGAGTTGTATTGAAGAATTTAAAACGAGGGTAATAGGTATTGAGTTCCCTGAGGGTACCGAGGCTTGGTTATCATGTATGAGATCTCTGACTGCTCACAAAATTGAGTGGACTTTCGGGTGGCTTCCCGTTACTGAGGCAGTATACACATCAGCTGAAGTACCCTATATTCTCTTGATGGGCATTCGGAGTATCCAACACTATGCTCCCTACAGGGTCTTGCCCCAATTGGGGAGATTTCAAATCATCGACGGTGATGAAGATCTGAGCAAACAAGTCATCAAATTAGGCCCGAAAGATCCATTTCCGGAGGGAAAAATCCGCCAGATATGGAATGAATGTAGGTATCTTGAGCCTAAAACCATAGTGCGGGATCGGGCTAAAGGCGAAGTGGACCCTAAATATTTGATTTGGTTTGGCAAAAGATTCCAAATTCCTGAGAGACCCGCGAAGAGGCCACGTGTCCAACAATTTACTAACCGCCCAGGTACAATGGGATTGGTTAGCCAAAGAGAATGAATACAGGGCCCGAATAGGAGCATTGGAAAAGCAGGTTCAGGATCTTCAGTTTGAAAATAGCTTGCAAGCCACAGCCGATGAAGGTGACAAAAAGAAATTGACCTAAGAAAATTAGGCTCTTAAGGCTCAAATCCGACAAATGAAAATAGCTGCTAAAAATCAACAAAGAAGTCGCTCTGATGAAAGATTGATAAACGGGCTGAAAAAGCAAGTCTTAGAGTGCCAGGAAGAGTTGGAGAAATCTGAAAGGAATATAGCGAAAATTCGGGCACAGTGGGCCAAGAAGACAGAGGAAAGGGCCCAATTTGTGCAACAAATGAAAAGAAATTATGAGGGAACTATTGCTAATCTGAAAAGAAAAGTGAATACCCTTGAAGACGAGGCAGCCCAGCGGGCCAAAGAATTTCAGGCTGAGAGGGAACAGTGTTATAGTCTAATGGCCGAGATGGAGAAAGAAATAAAGTTGTTACAAGAACATCACTTCCACGACTCCCAGGTGCTAGAAGCCCGCAACCAGCAGATAAGCCGACTACTTCAGGAAATTGGCCGGATCAGAGGAAGAATTAGAGCCATTGCGGATTATATTGTTATGAAATGTCAAGCAGGCGAAAGAACGAGTCGCACTACCTTCTTTGCTACAGTAATGATTTTTGTTCGGCAAGTAATGAATGATTTGGAGAAATTACAAGGGGGTCTTGCACGTAGGCCCGCGGCGATGCCGAATGATGCCCCACGGGCCCTAGGATTTAAAGCTTTAATGTATTCTTAGTTATCGAGTCTGTATTTTGTTATTTTGAGTCTGTTTTGTAATTTTTCCTTTTAAGAAAAACAAATAGTCTAGTATCTTTGTAATCAAAGTTTTATTAATGAAAATTGAAAATCCCAAAAATGTTTCTTTATTTTTCTGCATTTATTTGCAAGAACTACGCTTGGTCTGATTCATGCGGGGTCATGATGCGTAGGCAATCTCCATAAGATTCGATCGTAACCCTAAGGAAAAAGAAGATACGAGGGAAGGAAATAAAAGGAAAAACAAGAGTGGAAAAGAAACACAAAAAGAGAAAAGGCAAGAACGACAGAAAATGAAAAACAGAGGGAAAAGGAAAATGAGAGAAACCAGAAAAAGAAAGAAAAGGCTAGAAAAACAGAGTGTGGAAGTTAAAAGAAAAGAAATTGGAATGGAAAGCCGGGATGACACATGCAATTGTGGCAAACATGTAGACACTCATTTAACTGTATAGGTACATCACACCCCAATGTGTGGTTACCTATCTGACACTTGTCTCAAACTAACCGTTTGTTGTTGTCAATTCCAGCTTAGGTTTATAGAAACGGTGGTTGGTTTTTGGTAAACTGGCATCGCATCGGTATTTTACTAGATCAAAAGGAAGTATAGAAATGTTGTCTGAAATGACTTTGCCACCAGTTCTCATCACCGAAGACAGCCCCATCTCAGGGATCCCGGCCTCTGAGTCTGCCACAACTGAAGAAAATCGGATATTACGTCTTCGAGTTATGGAGATGTGGGATGCATGGACTAACAGAAGAGAACCTCCAAATGCTATCCCTGGCTTTCCTAAATTGTTCCCAAGATCCGGGGATACTTCTAACATCCCCATCAGTCATCTGAATACCCCATTGGGACAAACTACCATGTCTGCTCACTTTATAGGAACACATTCTGAGGTACGCCCCCAGGTGTTCACACCAGGAGTAGCCCCCAATATTTTTACCGCTCCACCATGCTCCGCCACCATATAGCCTTCGCTACCTAGGCCCGTTTTTTATCCCTCGGCCTTTACTTTCCAAAACCCAATTTTTCAAGCGGATCCTCCTCAATTTCCCACATACACTTACTCTCAGCCACCCCCATTTGAGTTTATACCTGGACAAGACAAAACTCCTAAAGCTCCTGAATAGGATGAGATGGCGAAAAGAATGAGGAGTTTAGAGCAGAGTCTGAAAAACATGCAAGGCTTAAGTGGGTAGAAGAGTATCTCCTATATTGATCTGTGCATGTTCCCTCACGTGTACCTACCCATGGGATTCAAAACACTGAAGTTTGAGAAATATGATGGGCATGGCAACCCTATTGCTCTTTAATTCGACCGAGGCCGTTATGTCCATTTTGGATTGATGACGATGGCCTCTTGGCCTGACCTGCCTGGGGGAAGAAGGTCACCTTTTTAATAACGGCGACTGATTTTTCTCCATCCCGGCCCTGGTGCGGCTGAGGTCGAATTTGATGAATTTGAAGGTGATGGACCTTAGCCTGAACCACAGTTTGACCAAGGTTGGAACTGATATACTTTGTTGACGAAGGCACTTGGCCCGATTCCTGACTCGATGGAGGTCGAACCCGTTATATTTTGATGGCGAAGGCACGTGGCCTGAGTCCCAGTTCGACTGAGGTTGAACTTGTTATATTCTGATGGCGAAAGAACGTAGCCTGAGTCCCAGTTCGATTGAGGTCGAACCTGTTATATTTTGATGGCGAAGGCACGTAGCCGGAGTCCTAGTTCGATTGAGGCCGAACCTGCTATATTTTGATAGCGAAGGCATTTAGCTTGAGTCTTGGTTCGATTAAGGTTGAACCTGCTATATTTTGATGGTGAAGGCACGTAGCCTGAATCCCAGTTCAACTGAGGTTGAACCTAATATGTTTGATGGCGATGGCTTCTTGGCCTGACCTGCCTGGGGGAAAGCGGTCACCTTGTAATGATGGCAACTGATTTTTCTCCATCCTAGCCCTGGTACGGCTAAGGTCGAATTTGATGAATTTGAAGGTGATGGCACTTATCCTGAACCCCAGTTTGACCAAGTTTGGAACTGATATACTTTGGTGATGAAGGCACTTGGCCCGATTCCTGATTCGACTGAGGTCGAACCCGTTATATTTTTATGGCGAAGGCATGTGGCGTGAGTCCCATTCGACTGAGGTCGAACCTGTTATATTCTGATGGTAAAGGCTCATAGCCTGAGTCCCAGTTCGATTGAGGTCGAACCTATTATATTTTGATGGCGAAGGCACGTAGCCTGAGTCCCGGTTCGATTGAGGTCGAACCTGCTATATTTTGATGGCGAAGGCAGCCTGAGTCCTGGTTTGATTGAGGTCGAACCTGCTATATTTTGTTGGCGAAAGCATGTAGCCTGAATCCCAGTTCAACTGAGGTTGAACCTAATACGTTTGATGGCGAAGGTGCATAGCCTGAGTTCTGGTTCGACTGAGGTCAAACCTAATACATTTGATGGCGAAGGCACATAGCCTGAGTTCTGGTTCGAATGAGGTCGAACCTATTATATTTTTATGGCAAGGGCACGTAGCCTGAATCCCGGTTCGATTGAGGTCGAACCTGTTATATTCTGATAGCGAAGGCAAATAGCATGAGTCACGGTTCGATCGAGGTCGAACCTGTTATATTCTGATGGCAAAGGCACGTAGCCTGAGTCCCGGTTCGATTGAGGTCAAACCTGTTATATTTTGGTGGTGAAGGCACGTAGCCTGAGTCCCGATTCGATTGAGGTCGAACCTTCTATGTTTGATGGCGAAGGCGCATAGCCTGAGTTCTGGTTTGACTGAGGTTGAACCTATTATATTTTGATGGCAAAGGCACGTAGCCTGAGTCCCGGTTCGATTGAGGTCGAACCTGCTATATTTTGATGGTGAAGGCACGTAGCCTGAATCTCAGTTCAACTGAGGTTGAACCTAATACGTTTGATAGCAAAGGCGCACAGCCAGAGTTCTGGTTTGACTGAGGTCGAGCCTAATACATTTTGATGGCGCGGGCATGTAGCCTGAGTCCCGGTTCGATTGAGGTCGAACCTGTTATATTCTGATGGCGAAGGCACATAGCCTGAGTCCCGATTCAATTGAGGTTGAACCTGTTATATTTTGATGGCGAAGGCACGTAGCCTGAGTCCTGGTTCGATTGAGGTCGAACCTACTATATTTTGATGGAGAAAGCAGGTAGCCAGAATCCCAGTTGAACCTAATACATTTGATGGCGAAGGCGCAAAGCCTGAGTTCTGGTTTGGCTGAGGTCGAACATAATACATTTGATGGCGAAGGCACATAGCCTGAGTTCTGGTTGGACTGAGGTCGAACCTCTATATTTTGATGGCGAGCGCATGTAGCCTGAGTCCCGGTTCAATTGAGGTTGAACCTGTTATATTCTAATGGCAAAGGCACGTAGCCTGAGTCCCGGTTCGATTGAGGTCGAAGCTGTTATATTCTGATGGCGAAGACACGTAGCCTAAGTCCCGGTTTGATTGAGGTCGAACCTGTTATATTTTGATGGCGAAGGCACGTTGCCTGAGTTCCGGTTCGATTGAGCTCGAACCTGCTATGTTTGACGGCGAAGGCGCATAGCTTGAGTTCTGGTTTGACTGAGGTCAAACCTATTGTATTTTGATGGCAAAGGCACGTATCCTGAGTCCCATTTCGATTGAGGTCGAACCTGCTATATTTTGATGGCAAAGGCACGTAGCCTGAATCCTAGTTCAGCTGAGGTTGGACCTAATACGTTTGATGGCGAAGGCGCATAGCCTGAGTTCTGGTTTGACTGAGTTCGAACCTAATACATTTTGATGGCGAGGGCACGTAGCCTGAGTCCTGGTTCGATTGAGGTCGTACCTGTTATATTTTGATGGTAAAGGCACGTAGCCTGAGTTCTGGTTCGACTGAGGTCGAACCTACTATATTTTGATGGCGAAGGCACGTTTCCTGAGCCCCGATTCGATTGAGGTCGAACCTACTATATTTTGATGGCGAAGGTACGTAGCCTGAATCCCAGTTCAACTGAGGTTGAACCTAATACGTTTGATGGCGAAGACGCATAGCCTTGGCCCCAGTCCTGGTTCGAGATGGCCCTGTGCCGGTTTCCGGCCTAACACCGCGTTAGAGGTGAGGGAGATGCTTCACACTTTTGTTCTGAGGGAGAGTTGGGGAACTCCTTCTTATTGTCCGGTCGTTTTCGGATTCAGTTTCCTTTGATGCATTTGAGTATTATGCGGTCGATATGTTTCCTTTGGCTTCGATTCCAGGGAAAAAACTATGCGATTTCGCTAGGAAATCCCTACAGACGGCGCCAAATTGTTTTACTCGAAAGTTAATAAACACTTTACAAGCAAATACAATCAAAAAGATTCAAGGGGTAAATCATAGCCAATCATAATTAATCACTGAATCAAAAGACAAACTCCAGACATAGAAGTAATCAATTATGGAACGACATAAATGGGATTTTATTCATCAAAGTAATTTGACCTGCCTCTCCTTGAAGAGGTTCAGGATCTTACATTGATCTTGTTTATTAGTCCACTTGTGGAGTATAGCTTTCTATCTCTG
>MU771375.1:8637-50051 GCA_026770625.1 Nicotiana glauca | reverse complement strand
ACTACTTGATATCGTATTAATGTACTTAACTGTCAATAATGAAAGAAAGAGATGTTTTCAAAAGAGGTTTTAAAACGAGCCAGATATGTTATAAAGGATTTTTATGAGAGTACTGTTGTCTAAAAAGTGTTGTTCTGTATTTTATAGCATGAGATAGTGCTCTTGCGTGGTTTCTTTCCTCTCAGCATTATTTACTTTTATTACCACTGAGTTGGAAGTACTCACTTTACTCCCTGCACCATGCGTGCAGATTCAGGTATTTTGGGAGCTTAGCTAAGCTAGTCGCTGCTTCAGAATTTATTTGGAGTTGTCGAGGTAGCTATCTGACGTCCGCAGGACCCGACTCTTTCCCTATTCACTCATTATTATTTCCGCAGTTTTGAACAATTGTAGTATTGGAGTCTTGTTACTCTGTATTGTTAGAGACTCTAGACTCATGACCCCCGGGTCTTTGGAAGATTTTTCGGCTTATTTCTATTTATCAGTTAAAACATTTAGCTTCATAGCTGTTGATGGTAATTAAATAATTGGGTTGAGCTTCATGCTCTGGTTGAGAGTGCAAATGGTCGGGCTTGCCTAGCAGTTGTGTTGGGCGCCATCACGACCGGTATTGGGGTCGTGACACTCTCCCCCGGCTTCTTTTCAATTTTGGTCAATAAGAGACGATCGTGGACAATTTTGAGGTTATATTGAAAATGACTTGCAAATGCTTGGGCCAAATCATCCCAGGTGTACCACCGTGCATGATCTTGCCGCGTATACAATTCCAAAGCGGCACCACTGAGACTTTGACTGAAGTACACCATCAGTAATTCATCTTTCCCACCGGCCCCTATCATTTTGCTGCAAAATACCCTCAGGTGGGCCACCGGGTCACCATGACCGTCGTACAGGTTGAATTTTGGCATTTTGAACCCTGCGGGTAACTGAACATCCGGGAATAGACACAAATATTTATAGGCCACACTGACCTGGCCACCCAACCCTTTCATGTTCCTGAAGGACTGCTCCGGGCTTTTTACTTTCCGAATCATCTCTTCCTGCTCCGGGTTTTTAAGCGGCTTTTCTGTTTCCACCGGGAGCTCGAAGGGAGGGGTGTAGGAATATAGCTCAGGAGCTTTAAAGGTAGGCTCAGGAGGATAGTACTGACTATCGTGAGCTTAAAACAATGGCTCATTGGAAGATCTTTGCAATGTGGCAGGTGGAGGCACCACAAAGACAGCGGTGATTGGTGGAGGAGGGTTTTGTTTGGGTGGTGGAGCTTGGGAAAGATAGGAGGTGGTGCCATAACTCTGTTGGTAGAAAGGGAAAGGTAAAGATGAACTCGCAGGAGGAAGCTCCTGAGACTGAGCCAGAGGTGGGATATATGCTGGATTGGCGGGATTAAGTGCGCCGGCTGACCCTTAGCCCAGGCTTGATGCATCTCAGCCATCTGCTGTCTCAACTTATACATCTCTTCTTTCATTGCTTTAACATCTTCCATTTCTACCTCTTTTGACGGGTCCACGATACTGGTATTTGATTCTTGTCCTGTCATGTTCAGTTTTTTTTTGACCGGGTGTTGTAGGAATGAGTTGCCAGGATGCCAACTGCCTTTTGTCCTTATGTTGTAAAAATGAGTTACCACGCTAAAACCACAAACCAACCACCTTTCTGGAATGAAACGACAAAAATGAAACATCACGTTAGCGTTAGGGAATTTAACATATTGGCAACAGCTTTTGATCGGGCGCATGCGTCATCCCGGCTTTTTCCTTAATTCCAATTGCAAACTTTCTCTTCCTTTGTTTTTCTTCTTTTTTTTTTCTTTTCACTCTTGCCTTTGTCTTCTCTTTTTCCTATTTTCTTCCTTTCTTGATTTTTCTTTTCTTTCTTTTCTTATTTTTCCGCTATTTTTCTTTCTTTTTGCCCTTTTGTGGTTTTTCCTCTCTTTCGTTTTTTCTTTTCTTTTGGTTATGGTCAAATCCTATCTAGATTGCCTACGTATTATGACCCCGCATGAATCAGACCAAGCATAATTCTTACAAATAAGTGCAAAATTAAATGCAAGAAATAAAGAAATAATTTTCGGGAATTTTCAAAATTTCATTAATAACAACTGCGATTACAAAACTGCTAGACTATTTGTTTCTTTTTTTTTTCAAAAGGAAAGTACAAAACAGACTCAAAAAAAAATACCGTCTCGACTAATCTATGAGTACATCAAAGCTTCAAATCCTGGGGCCTGCGGGGCATCACTCGACATCGCCGCAGGCCTGCGCAAGACTGAGAAGGCTTCAATATCAACTGTGACTATTTATTTTAAGAAAACAAAGACTCAGTTTTGCAAATACGGCCTTTCAGCACTTCCGCATGGGAGATTTTAAGGATGTGCCCGCAAACCATTTTAAAATGATTTAGGGTGGTTGTTCTTGTAAAAACAGCCTTTCGGCGCCCATTTGGGGACATTCGGCTTATTTTTAAACGAGAATGGCATCACTGGACTTATTTTTGACAAAAATTAAAATTTGATATTTTTTGGCTACTTTTGAAAAAAGGAGTGGTTGGACCCCATGAGGGTTGTCTACGTATCTCACATCCGGTGAGAATCAAACCAGCATAGTTCGGGCAAATAAAAGTAACTATTTTCGAAAACAAAACTCTTTTTCTGCAAACAAGACTCTTTTTATATTTTCTTTTTCAGTGGCAAATAAACAAAATAATTTGAAAATAAAACTCTCTTTGTTTTTCTTTTCCATTGGCGAACAAAATATTAAAAATACTTCTTTTTTCTTTTTCTTTTTTTCAAAAATCCGACAGAGTTTCGACACTACTATGACTTTGGCTTTTCTAATATAGGTAATTAACTCTCTACACTACTATTTTCTTTTTTTTTTCTCTTTTGTTTTTCAACTTCCCCAGATATTCAAAGCCGGTCAGCATGCGAGTCCGAGACAAATAAATGTACACGCAACACGTAAGATGCATCAGGATGGTCTTTTCATTTCAGGTTACCTGTCCTAGACGGACCCAACCCCTCTGTTGAGTCCCCTAAGTCATATGCAAGTATTGCAAACAAGCGCTCCTACTAGGGATCTGGCATGGAGTCAAGTTATTCTAGGTTCAAAACCTGGGTATGTGTTCTAGACTGTGTACCCGAGCGGACAACTCGAGTCGAGGAGGGGGCTACGTACCGGGGACCCGCGGGATCGTCCGGCTTAGTAACTTGTCCGGCCTCTTTCTTATTTCAAGGTATGACACTAACAGAATAGGGAGTCTCAACCAGTAACCACATCCCCGGAGGTGAGAAGAGAAGGGTTTCGACACAGTTTATATACAGTTCAGATAATATCAAAGCGGTTAACATTTTGCACATTAAGCATGAAACATGTAGGAAAATCAGATATAACCAAATACAACAATTTATCTAAGCTCGAATTCTGAACCCTGAACAAAATGTTCTGGGTTTTGTATCCCCAGCAGAGTCGCCAGAGCTGTCACACCTCCTTTTTTCACTACACCCGCAAGGGCATAAAGGAGCTTTTTCAATTAAAGGACAATCAGAACGAGATTTATTATTAAGATTTCAGAGTCGCCACTTGGGAGATTAATGATGTCCCAAGTCGCCGGTTGAATCCCGAACCGAGGAAATTCATGACTCTGTTAACAGTCCGCGAACAAGAAATCCGAGTAAGGAATTCTATTAACCCAGGAGAAGGTGTTAGGCATTCCCGGGTTGCGTGGTTCTAGCACGGTCGCTCAACTATTGTATTTGATTTTATCTGATTTCAAGACATGTTCTAGCTTATGTGCTTTTTAATTTTGAACCGCTTTTATTATTATTTATGTTTAACAAGAATTGCAACGTTGTGAAAACGCGTCTCAAACCACGTCACATCAATGCACCCGTGGTTGTTGACATATTTCGACTCCGTTGAGATTTGGATTTGGGTCACATAAATGTGCACCCGAGTTTAGGAATGTAATATTATTAAAAGCGCGCCTAAAGAGACTAACACGTTATTATTTTGGGGAAGGCCGTGGAATTCGCTAAACGGCCCATCCCGAAATCTAAGTATGTTAACACAAGCATTTATTGAGGGCCCCGCAATTTGCACTTTTATTTGGCGAGGCTCGTCTCATTTTTTATTTAAGGATATCCTAAAATGAACTATATTTTTTATTTTTTGTTTATCTCTAAAAGTAAAGAAAAGGTCCTAATCAATTAATATCATTTAAGGGTCACCACATTAGGGTCCATAAACCTACTTCATTCAATCCCTCAATTGCTTTGGGCCTTAAAATGGCCCACGTAGAGACATCACAATCCAAATACACATAGAGGCTGACTGGGCCATATGTGAAGGTATCAAGGCCCAATCGCCTGAGAGGTCTGACCGCCGGACCAGATGAATTCAAGCATTTTAGGCGTCTTCAACAATGGTAACAAGAAAGTAACACGTAACTACATCAAATTAACAAGACATGGATCATTGAATTTCAATTTCACATTCCAGTTATTTTACTTACTGGCTTTCTGTCGAATCTTAGGTATTAATAAGGTGAAAAATAGGTTGGGAAAGTAATTTTATTAATATACATCATACTAACTATTTTTGAATTAGTTTTAGCCAAAATTACTAAATCGACACTCACGGGATTCACGATTTCAAAATTGAACTACTGTAATTATGAATGAAGCTAATGGACTGATTCTCAAATCATTTTTTTAACTTGTTAATACGCGTGAAGATCACAGACCTCAAAACCACTTCCTGTTTCAGCTATCCTTCTAAGTTCACGGATTGAACTACACAAAAACGAGATTAAACTAACTGAGGCTAATTAACAATCTCCAGTTTTCATAGTCCACAGTCCATTACACATTGATCCAGTCCACTACAAATGAGCTAGAGTAATAAATTCATCAAACCAAATCATAAACTAACTGAAGTAACATGAGTTGATGAAACAGTAAAAACAAGCTTCAGCATGTAACAGATATCAATTGCATTGCCATTTCATGGGAGGAATACATCGAAACAAGCTCAAGCTTGTACGTGGAATTCGAGTAAGAACAAAAGAGAAAGAGGTCAGCAACAACACAGCAGTGAACAACACTTGCAATCAGCAGCAACAAAGGGAATTGAAGCCTCAAATCAGCACCAATACGAGCCCAGAAAAAATAGCAGAGAAATAACAAAAACAGGATGTCGAAACACCTTAATTTGGACCCCAAACTAACTCGAAACCACAACCAACAGACCACTGAAATTTGCAATCAATACACCAGTAGAAATTGACCCATAAACAAACTCAATCACATCAATAACCAAACACTAGAACTCTCCAGCTATTCTCCTCTTCAAACTAGGCTAAGGATTTAAAACAATTGCCAAAATAAGCTGAAACTGATCTAAGGGCCTCGATGTAACAGTAACTTTTTGATTTTCTATTGCTTTTGTTGTTTTAGGTTTTTTGAAGGTTTTAAGATTTGAAATTCAAATTAGGAAGATCAGATCTGCAGAATAATTTTGGGGGGAGTTTTTGGAGCTCCAAACTTGTTCATTCCAGGCAGAATTCATTGATATTTATAGGCAAGATAAAGGAATGGGAATTTCTAGAATTTCATTCATTTTCCCCCCTAAACAAGCCTCCTACCCTTTCCTAGATAAACCTGAAATCCCTCCTCGCATGTGACCTCCCTTATCTACTAGAACATTCCCCCAATTTGATTCTTCTTTACCCTAAATCCTAAAATACCTTTTACCACCCCTGAAATTACCTAGTAACCTTGGGGGTTAATAGAACTCCATCTGATCTACGGGCCCAAGTACTATGGCCCTTTTTCACAAGTTGTCAAACCATTAAACATTAGGCACTAAGGCTCAGATGAACAATGTTGTCTGGGCCCAAAAACGAAGAAATAGGGGATTGAGTCTAAAGAACTTGAATGATTCAAACAAAACGAACTTAATCAACCTAACAATAGTTATTAACAGAAATAACAAAATAAGAAATAAGAGAAACAAAAAGAAAATTATCAAATACTAACGGGGAATTTAACCTATTATTATTATCTAATAAAAAACTACAAGTATGAACTTGATTGAGATGAGAGGGAAAAGAAATACCGGCTAAATCGATGGCTCTCAAGGCGATAACACTGGTGAGAAGAACCTCGACTTCGTGATGTGAACTGTGACATCGAGCATTAGCCGGAGTCTCTCCAATGGCCTGTGCGCTTTGTCATAGTTCTCCTCATGAGTCAAGAATGGGGAAGAACCCAGAAATACTGACCCAGCGGGGTTTATGACCAAGCCTTACCAACACGCATAAGCGAATCTCCAAACGCTCAGCTCCTAAGCGAAATTGATAGATTTCACGCATGCAAACCAAAGAGAGGTTAGACTAAGCGGAACAGACAAAGGATTTCAAAGTGAGCAGTTTGGGGAAGGTGAGCGGTTTGGGGAAGGGTATAAATTTGGATTTGGAATGAAGGTATAATGGGGTGATGTGGTCAATTTTTGAGGGAATTTGGAAGTTAACCACCATCTCTGGCGACTTTCGGTGAGCTGTGATTGCTAATGAGAGTCGATGATGAAGGAGGCAATACAGAAAGGGTCTTAGGTTTAACTGGTGTGTTTGGACATTTTTAATTAAAGGAGGACAAAGCCCTGGTCATTGGATAAGGTGTAATGAAGGGTTCAGATTGATTTAACTGAAGAACTCAAAACGACGTAGTATTATCCTTATACTATGCCGTTTGGAGGGTCTGGGAGACTAATCAATTTGGACCGGGTTAGGAGTCGATTTGGGCCTGGGTCAGCTGGTCCGCTTAGGTTGGAAATGGGTATATTAATTATAACAAACCAATTTTAAGAAAGCCTCCTTCTAATTGTTTTCTTTCTTTGTTTGTTTTCCTTTTCTTATTTTTGATTTATTTTGTTTATTTTCTGATTTTCATTTTGCATCTTTATATATTTTTTGATTTTATTAAAGGCTAAATTAAAATCCAAAACCAAATTGACACTAAAATATATTTCCTAATTTCCCAAAACACAAACTACGACAAATTTAAACTTAAAATGCAAAAAGGGCCATTTTTTTTATTTTTTTTAACCTAATCACTAATTAATCCTAAAAAGTGAAATAAAATCCTAAATTCAAGTGCCAAGTATTTTTTTTATTTTTCATATGAATAAAAATGCACAAATAAAATGCAAACAATTAACAGAAAATAACACAAAATTCACAAAAATTGCAAAATAATTAAAGAAATCATTTTGTTTGAATTTTAGAAATAATTCATATATAGAAAAAAAATCACGTGCTCACATATACTAGGCCAAAAATTCTGGACAAAAATACCCCTGTAGGGCTAGTGCGATCGTACACAATCGAGTGCGGCCGCACTAAGGCTCTTGGCCTGAAACTTCTATCCTGTGAACACTGCCACAGGGGGCCGCACAAAATGCACTGCGGCCGCGTAGCTTCTGTTGCGGTCTGCACAAAATGGACCCTGGACCGCATTAGAAATATTCCTCCAACTTGGCAACTCTCAGAAATTGGGCTTTGTGGACCGCACAAAGTCGAGTGCAGCCGCAATGAAGTCAATGTGGTCCGCATGAAATGCTTTGTGGCTGCATTGCTTGGCTTCCTGAAATGAGCACTCTCTTAACCACCTCTTTGCGGACCGCAACTAATAGAGTGCGGATGCGGTGGTCCTGATACACTGTGCTTGGACTTATTTTTGGTATTTGTACATGTTTCACTCCTTTTTGAGCTGATTTTGACGAATTGTCACCTTGTTGACCAAACCCTACAATCAAGTACAATATGTGAGCCTTTGGGAATATTTTGTACACCTTTCTAATCAAAACTCAAGTAAGAAGGAGTGTAAAATATATCATAATCCCTAGTTATCAAAATGCAGCATCCCCAAGCAAAAGGGACATCAGTCCGAAAAATGTACTCAGTATGTAAGGCACATAAATAAGTACATAACAAACATGAAAGAAATATATAGTAAATGATTCAACTTGTAAGTTTGAAAAACTTTGTAAATCATAAAATACCTGTAGTGTCATGCATATGCGTATGAATGTCATGTCGTGCATAGGTACATGTTTCATATCATCATCAGCCTCTAATATGAGTGTCATGCATATATATATATATATATATATATATATATATATATATATAACGTCATCTGGTCATGGGTCAATGTATATGAATGCAATGCATGAGAAGTACGTCAGTAAAATCTCTTGGAATGTCATAAGACCATTATTCCTTTGATTAATATCATAACGTAAACTTTTTTCAACTTACGTATTTTTCTGAGATCCATGAACAAATGATGGAATAATATGATACATGGAGAATCACGAACATAACCATCTCTAGTATTTCTATGAATAGAGTCATTTATAGAAATTGTGCATTTGCTCGTTTTGTTTGTGTGGTATAGATCATGCCAAAAGAAAGAAGGGATAGCCTTAACATACCTGGAGTAGGGAAAAATCCGTATAATATTGTTGTAGGAGAATTCGATTGCAAGAAATCTCGTTGCTAATGAAGCATTTAGACCAGAACTTCGTTGAAGATTTCATAGGAATTGCACGTTTTTTGTAGACTTCTTAACTATTCATTCCTAAGTTCTAATTTGTAAGAAATGGCTAATATTTTGATTTGTGTATTTTTATTCAAGACATAGGAAGTGAAGCTTTGTTAAAAGCTTAT
The DNA here is from genome assembly GCA_026770625.1 of Nicotiana glauca. Classification (NCBI taxonomy): domain Eukaryota; kingdom Viridiplantae; phylum Streptophyta; class Magnoliopsida; order Solanales; family Solanaceae; genus Nicotiana; species Nicotiana glauca. The sequence continues at coordinate 41,324 of MU771375.1, read as the reverse complement.
GAAAATGGTTTGATTCTATACAAAGTATAAGAAAGTGGGGTGTCTTTATTATGGCATGTTGCCACCTAAGCAAATTGGACTCTTAGTCACTTTGTTTGGTTAGCTTTTGCTGCCTCGTTACTTTTTTTTGGGGTAGTCTTATCTCATAAGTTATTAATTAATTAGGTAATGTCCCGTTATCAGATAATTAACTAATTATCCGCATAATTAAGAATTATCTCAACTATTTAAAATAATACTTATTTTTAATATACTTATACGTCATACTATCGTGGTCATATGGTACCTTATATCATACTAGTCCATAAATATCGGTATTTTTGCTCGGGCCATATTTTATCCGAAAATGTTATACTTCGACGAAATTTATTTTCTTCGATTTTCTTTCCCTCTCACCTTCACGAATTTACTCCTAACCTGTTTGAACTATCATAGTCCTTATAATTTCCAAATAAATTTTTTCTTGGACTGATGTCAATTACCTTACAACAAATTCAACGTACAATACTACATGGTGCACCATCGTCGTAATTTAGTAGTGCTAAATGTAACATCATCATAATATAATACTATAAGGCGTAATATCGCCGTAATATTACGGGGCGTAACATCATTCCTCGAATGTTGACTGATGCTCTTATCATTTTCATAACTTTTAGCTCTTGTGAATACCTCAATACTCTCCTTGCCATTTAGGCAGTTGTTCCGTAAATAAATCCAAAGGCCAGGGAATTCCCCCATTTAGGCCTCTTTCCCACGCTATAACTTGTGATTGAATTCCTTCCAATCTCGTAACTGTTGCTACCTTGTATCATGCAGCCTCTACGATACTGACCTTGTAAGTGTGCTTATGCGACTTTTCTCCCTTTTTTCCTCAGACTTCTAGCCAACCTCTAGTTCTTACTTTGTAAACATATACAAAGCTTAATAGGATGCCTCTCTGGGTATCTATAGGTGTACTGAAATTCTTCGCTAGGTACTTTGTAGAACTTGCGAATATGACCATATTTTATTTTATAGACCTGATTATTCATTTAAATGACTTTATTGTCCCTATGTAGATCATACTATATCATAATTCTCACTTTGATTTATCATTACTGAGGTCTGCAACCAACTCCAGGTTACTCTCGTTGCTTATACTTAAGACTGATGGTGTAATCTCACCTCATACTGTTGGACTTTTATCCATATATTATTGATTCACCTTAATGTTGACTCATCATTTACCACTGATAACTTGATCTTTTATGTAACACCACCGCTAGGGCTCTCATTGGGGACATCAGGAGTAATTAGGTTGATCCTAGGGGCGATATTATACTTTCATAACTGCACTTTATAGCATCCCAATGGGATTCACCTTACGTGTGTATTTATTATTATTATTATTTTTATCCTGTACAATTCATAAAATCCCTCTTCTTATTTTTTTCTTATTTTTTTCAAATCATTAAAACGTCAAACTTTATCTATCACAATTACACCTTTATTCTACTACCAAGACAATATTTCATCTCTTCTAAATGCTACTAGTCCTAGACTCATTTGAGTTTATTAAGATTATAGTGAGCTTTTTATAACTTAGAGAAACCATTAGCTCTTCTTGTTTTCATGGGTTTAATCCCGATGATTTATCCATTCTCGTCACCATCTCACTCGTCTTTTCTTATCCTTACTCTTGTCTTCCTAAAACCTTGTCGATTTGCCATACTTTAGCTTGAGACCTCCACATATCCATTTATACTATTCGTAACCTTCCTTCAACTTGCTTGCACCATAGATTTTCTTGTATTATTTTGGAACATCAAGCGAGACACCACATCGTCTCTAACTCTTCTTTACTCTCTTAACTGTACCTCTCGATACATAAAAACCATAGGCTGGAAGATATACCACTGACGATGCCGCTATCATTCCTGGATATTAAATCCCCGCGCTTCTAGCCTTCTATCCGAAGTATGGACTATTCACAACCTTTTGCATTTGAGTATCTCGTAAATTGTTCACCTTTATCTTACTAACTTTAAAGTTTCGCATCATATCTTCTATCTCTCTCATGACCTCCCTTTCACCTAGGTATATTTCACATCCACAACTTGAACTTCTATTATAGTACTTGCACCTCTTTACATAATTTGGTGAGAGATTCGTACTGACTTCTTATGAGGCTGTTACTCTTCTAACTAGATTTATCGTAGAGCCATTATAGAATATCGCTGTTGTACTATCTCTCTTATACCTCTGATATTAAGAGTAATTCTATAATATTCTCAATCACGATTGCTATAATTTTCTAGATCTAATAATCAGACTCCTAAATTACTTAGTTGATGTAACTCTTTAGTTTACTCTTCCCTCTGATCAACCTTTGTGTAGGCTTAAGCTATCTTCTGATCTGGTCTCATAGTATTAATTATTACTTTATCCATTCATGGACGCTATGGAATATCCAGGATACAATCTTCTAACAATTCAATCCTTTATATATGACCTGCACTCAATTCTTTCTTTTAACTTATACTGGAGTCTTATGCGGTTGTATGATTATCAACATATATGTATACTCTGAACTCGCAAGTGCGTTCATAATGTAACAAGCTCTGGATCATTAATCGAATAATTTTGTTCGTTCCTCCTCAACTTTCTTTAAATATAAGCAATTACTTTTCCTGGTCTTCCTGCCCCCTTGTTGCGTGCATACTTAACTTACCTTAATGCCCAGACATATTGGAATTCCATACAACTCATATGATCTTGAACATATCTTCTGACTTTACTTCCCATTCATTAGTCACGGTAGGTGCCTCTTTCTTATGGAGGACGTACAATGTTGTTGTGAAACTGTTGTTACAAGATCGTTTCCTCTTTAGGTTACTATGCTTAGGTTGAAGCCTTCTTCCTTATTTCTTCAGCTAGTCTTCCACTGTAATACTTAGGGAGGACCCTCTGACTCATGTAACGCGGCGAGCTTATTACATCATATAACCAATAAAAAATTTAATGTCCTTCCTCACCTACAATCATCCATAGTTACTTACCTCCACGCCCTTTTGCTTGTAGGGTTGCTTCTGAACTGATATTTTGACTGTCTTCCCAGTGGCACTATCTTTCATTCCCATAATACTCATACAATACCTTTAACAACTCCTATCTGAATACTTCTTAAGTATTACAATAACGTTACTGCGAGGTTGAATTCACTATATTAGGTTTTACTATGTTTATATTGCACGATCTACTGACTCATCTGTAACCTCCTATTTAGCCATAACCAGGCTCATCCTTAATCAACTATTAACTACTCATTGGCCCTTTCTTATATCCATATTCCGCATAATCTTTCTTGGGTTATTTCCTTTGTCTTACTAGCTCCTTATTTATCAAAAACATCCCAGGCAGGAACCCTTACTTCTTTTTCTTGGCATCGTGCTTACATAATGTTCTGGAATTATAGCATTTATGTAATATTTGAATAAGTGCAATCTCATCCCTTTGTCATTTTATCGCATTCTTCCTTTATCATTTCATAGTTACTAGATCCACTTAATGCCACACCATTTCATATTCCCCCCTTTAGGGGAGTACTAAGAGTTGGAGCTATGACGACCTGCCTATAGATGTTTTACCCTTTTATCTTTATCATACTTTCACATCATTGATAATCCTTACTAGCCTTGCGGTAATCCTTTATATACCAAGGATAACAAAACTCCTTACTCACGAGGGTGACACTTAGTATAACTGGCACATACTTTCCCTTAAGCTTAACTTTTCTCCCATTGCTTGCTTTAGGGAAGCGTCTTCCTGAATGACCATTTTCTAAATTTCTCATGAATCTTCTTCTGTTGCCCGTTCTATTATCGCCGGAACACGATCTGAAATTCTCATGATGTTGACTATTACCAAATCACTCAGTCCCTAATTCATGTTTAGTTTATGTTCACCAGTCTACATTGATCTCTATTAATCTGCGGTCTAACTTTTCCTTCTATTAATCACGTTAGAGTTGCGAACTTATTACTCGAAATGGGGATATGACTTTATGGCCTATATTTTTTTATTGTCTCAAGGCCTGTCATCTTTTTCCTTTTCCTTCACTTGACTGTAGACTCTGTAATACTATCATCATTTTTTTTGACATACCGTTGTCATCCATGTATCACATCTTACTCATAATGCTTCATTAACTCTCTTCTTATTTCCTGCTAATCATCCAGGTCTGTTGCTTTACTTTGAAAACTCGAACAAAATATTCTTTTGCTTTTGGCTCCCCTTGCTACATCCCTTGGCTCTTCGAATTGCCTAACATTCTTTCTATACTGGGCACGAGAGTCGCACTAAGGTAATATTTATTCCTTCAAGGCTTCCGGTGCTCATATCTAGCTGTACTATTTTAGGGTGCACCATCTAGGTGTCTTACGAGGAGATCTATTAGCACATTTGCAATATCCTTCGAAAACGTCAACTAAAGTAAAACAATTCATTCACTATTTTGGGTCACTCTAACCCTAGCCGAATCATGATATTATGTCCTTCTCTCGAACCATATTTGTTAGCTCTCAGAGAGCATAACTTAGATCGGTGTGGCCAATTATACATACCTCTGTTACTGTTGAAGGTAACTGAAAATGCTTATATCTCTCTTCCTGAATGGTAAATAAGGATAATTTTCATTAATTGGGTACCTCGTACCCTCTTTCACCTTGCTTTTTTTACTTATTAAAACTTGTATTTATCTTCTGAATCTCTCATTCTCTTTCACCATAAAGGGGGATAGATATTGTTGCCTTAAGCCTCTTAGCCTCCTTATCAAGAGGCTTACACATCTTAGTACACATATGATCTACTGAAGACCTTATATTTTCTCATTATAAGCATCATGAAAAATCGAGTTCCTCTTACTCAACTCTTCCATATACGCATTCAATATCTTACCAACTAGAGGTATTGTCATATAACGGATAAAGTAAAATCTATGAGTTTGAATTCTCATAAATGAACTCTGCCACACGATTTAGAGTAAGAAGGAAGAGTAATAGTCCTAAATGCCCCGTAGCCTCCTGCTTATAAGTGTGGTGTACAACACACCCATAAACAAGACTCTACTAGACACGGCATGTAGACTCCCTTGGACGGAACTACTCTGATACCACTTTTGTCACGACCCAAACCAATGGGCTGATACGGGCACCCAATACCTTACTCAATCGAACACCCAATACCTTCACATCATACTATTATAGATACTGAGCTGGAAGGCGGCCATGAGATAAGTAGAATATAACATGTAATGCTAACTTATGCATAAGAAATACGGCCTATAAGATGAAAATAACCACTCGTATACTAAACATAGGCCGACAAGGCCATACAATCCTTTGCGTACATGAGATCAGTCTACAAGCCTCTAAGAATACATAATCTTCATAAAGGTCGGGACAGAGTCTCGCCATACCAAACAATACACCTCTTGATCATACTAACCAAATAAGTAACTTTGAAGAAAATGAAGCGCACCAGCATCTTTCATTGAGCTGATGGTCTACTTGGAGGGCTCCTGACCTGTCTATCGGGAGTTGCGGGCTTGAAACGCAGCATCCCCAAGCAAAAGGGACATCAATACGAATAATGTACTGAGTATGTAAGGCACATAAATAAGTACATAACAAACATGGAAGAAATATAGAGTAAATGACTTAACCTGTAAGTCTGGAAAACTTTGTAAATCATGAAATACCTATAGTGTCATTATAATGACCCGATCGATCATTTTAAGCTCTATCACGTCACTCAGCAGTTTGGGGCCATGAGCAGCTTCACTTCAGGTATATCTCAATGCTCGTTCGAGGACAAACGAATGTTTAAGTGTAGGAAGATGTGAAGACCCGACCGGTCGTCTTAAGAATTAACACCCATATCCCCTATTAACTATTTTTCCCAAGTTTACTTCTGCTATTTTGATTTGTCGGGACGTTCGGTTTGAGTTTCGGATAGTTTCGGGACACTTAGTCCCCAAATGAGAGCTTAACTCTTGGAAATTTGACCGTAGTCAGAACAGTGTGAAGACGGCTTTGTAATGGAAATCTGATGGTTTCGCTAGCTCCGTTCGGTAATTTCGGGCTTAGGGGTGCATCTGGAGTGTGTTTTGGAGGTCCGTAGCTAATTTACGCTTGAAATGCCAAAGTTGAACTTTTAAAGTTTCCAGTTCGATAGTGAAATTTTGATCCGATGGTCGGAATGGAATTTTGAGAGTTGTAGTAGTTCCGTTATGTCATTTGGGATATGTGTGCAAAATTTTAGGTCATTCGGAAGTGGTTTGGTTGGATTTTTTATCAAAAGCGGAACTCGGAAGATTTTTAGGAATTTAGTCTTGAATCTGATGTGTTTTGGTTGATGTGATGTTGTTTGAAGTGTTTTGAAAATTGGTACAAGTTTGAATAAGGTTTAGGATATGTTGATGCCTTTGGTTGAGGTCCCGGGAGCCTCGGGTGTGTTTCGGATGCTCAGCGGATCATTTTAAGTTGTTAAAAAGTTACAGATTTTGTCTAGTTGTTGCAGAGGAATTTTACCCTTCACATTCGCGAGTGGATCCTCCCATTCGCGAAGAGTCAATTGAGGAAGGCATATATTAAGCCTTCACGTTCGCGAAGGGCCAGCTACTTGTGAACCGCATTCGCGAAGGAGGAGAATTTGGCCCAGTAGAATTTACTCATCGCGATCGCGATGAGAGGAACACATTCGCGAAGGTTAGACGGGTAAAGCATCGCGTTCGCGGGTATCCTGTCACGTTCAAGCAAGAGGACTTTTGGCCAACGTCACTTTTGTGCTTCGCGAACACGAGGCCTTGACCGCGTTCACGAGGAATGAATTAAAATACCTGGGCAGAATGTTTTAAAAGGGTTATTTCGCGAATTTTAGCCTAGTTTCCTCCATTGTTAGGTGATTTTGAACCTTTTTGAAGAGGGTTGAAGAGGAATTCATGGGGAATCACTTGGAGGTAATATTTTTGACTTTACAACTCGTTTTTATGTGATTAAATACCTGATTAGTGGTGGAAAATTTGGGAGAAATGGGTAATTAGGGCTTGAGTTTAAGAGACCCAAAAAGGGGTATTTGAGGGGTCAATTGAACTCCGATTTTAGTGTTCTTATTATGAATAGACTCGTGAGAGTATGAGGATTCCGAAAATATAAATTTTACTCGATTCCAAGATGTGGACCTGAAGGGCATTTTTGTTATTTTACCTAATTTCGGTATTAGCTTAGAATTTAATAGAATCAGTTACTTGAAATGTTATTTACATTATGAACTTGAATTAAATAGATTTGGGCCATTTAGAGTCGAGTACTCGTGGCAAGAGCGTGGTCTTGAATTGAGTATTGAGCCAGTTCCAGGTAAGTGGCTTGTCTAACCTTGTGTGGGTGACCTTCCCTTTAGGTTTGATATATTTGGTAATTTAAATGCCTTGTACGTGAGGTGACGAGTGCGTACTTGTACAAATTATTGGAAATCTGGTTTTTCTTTAAGTACTTATTAGTATGTTTCTTCTCCTACTTTTATTACTCGTAATATTAAGCCTGTTGTTAGTTTAGGAAAGCATGTCTAAGTGATTTAATTGCTTTAATTGTTCAATTTGTTTATCTGAACTCTATGCAACATGCTAGGCTAGAATTATTTGTTGCCTTAATATGAAATTTCCCTTCTCTGAATATTTTCTTGCTGCTGCTATGTATTTACATTGGGACTACGGATGTGGGATTCCGGTAGCTCGCCCTTGTCTGTTTACTTTGGGACTACGGGTTAGATTCCTGGTAGATCCCCCTGTACATTTACTTGGGACTACAGGTTATATTCCTGGTAGATCCCCCTGCACAGTTATATGAAACTACGGGAATGTACCCGATAGATTTCTCCAGTACTGGGTATTTATATTTGGGGACTACGGATCGAGATTCCAGTAGATCCCCGTGCACTGATAGTTGGAGTACGGGACAGGGATCCCGGGAGATCCTTTCGGATATATATGATGGATTACAGGATGGTAACTCGGGAGATCCACTGGATAGTTGTGATTGGGACTACAGGACGGTATCCTGGAAGATCCCCGGTTGATATATTTGGAGTTGAGTTGTATTTTCCTTCAGTGTATACCCTGTTCATGTGTAGTTGTTACTCTCCTAGTTCTATGTTATTTCTTACTATAGCACGTATTTATACTATTTTATTTCACACCGTTAACCCTTATATCTTATTTATTCTCAGTAGGGACCTGACCTTTCTCGTCACTACCTAACCGATGTTAGGCTTGGCATTTACTGAGCACCACTATGGTGTACTCATGCCCTTTCTGCGCATGTTTTTCATGTGCAGACCCAGGTACTTATACCTATTCCTATCATTCTTGAGATGAGGCGACTGTTCTAGCGACTTCTAGGTACATTTTCAGCGTCCGCAGACCGAGGAATATCTTTATATTCATTCATTTAGTATTTAGCCCTTCTATACTTTCTGTTCTTGTTAGACATTCTGGAGATTAGAGCTATGTAGTATTTTTCTAAGCTTGTGGATCCGTGAGTTTTTGGGTTTCGGGATAGAATATCAGATTTATTGAGTTGTGTGTATATGTCGGGCAGCATTTAATATTATTTCCTTCAGTTATTGTTGGCTTTTGACTATTTATTCCGCAAGTTTAATTTATTTTCTACATTGTTAGACTTACCTAGTCGTAGAGACTAGGTGCCGTCATGATAGTTCACGAAGGACGAACTGGGGTCGTGACAGTCATGCACATGCGTATGAATGTCATGGCGTGCATAGGTAGGTGTTTCATAACATCAGCAGCCTGTGAGAGCATCTCATCATATCATCTCGGCCACTGTGGGCAAATCATCAACGTATACCAGTTGATCAGGTGGTGGTGCGTATATAACGCCATAAGCTTTTCCCATATATATATATATACACACACACACACACACATTTATACGCATATATAACGTCATCTGATCATGGGTCAATGTACGTGAATGCAATGCATGAGAAGTACGTCAATAAAATCTCTTGGAATGTCATAAGACCATTATGCCTTTGAGTAATATCATGAAGTAAATTTTTTTCAACTTACGTAGTTTTCTGAGATCCATGAACAAACGATGGAATAATATGACACATGGAGAATCAAGAACATAAGCATCTTTAGTATTTCTATGAATAGAGCCATTTATGAAAATTGTGCATCTGCTCTTTTTGTTTATGTCATATAGATCATACCAAAAGAAAGAAAGGATAGCCTTAACATACCTGGAGTAGGGAAAACTCCGTATAATATTCTTGCAGTAGAATTCGATTGCCAAAAATCTCGCTGCTAATGAAGAGTTTAGACCAGAACTTCGTTGAAGATTTCATAAGAATTGCACGTTTTTTTTAGACTTCTTAACTATTCATTCCTAAGTTCTAATTTGTAAGAAATAGCTAATGTTTTGATTTGTGTCATTTTTATTCAAGACATAGGAAGTGAAGCTTTGTTAAAAGCTTATGAAAATGGCTAATATTTCCTGATATTAAGAATGCTAATACTTTGATTCTACACAAAGTATAAGAAAGTGGGGTGTCTTTATTATGGCATTTTGCCACCTAAGCAATTTTGACTCTTAGTCACTTTGTTTGGTTAGCTTTTGCTGCCACGTTACTTTTTTTTTAGGGCGGGGAGGTGGGTAGGTTAGTCTTATCTCATAAGTTATTAATTAATTAGGTAATGTCCCATTACCTGATAATTAACCAATTACCCATATAATTAAGAATTATCTCAACTACTTAAAATACTACTCATTTTCAATATACTTTATACGTCATACTATCGTGGTCATATAGTACCTTGTATGGTACTAGTCCATAAATATCGGTATTTTCGCTCGGGTCGTATTTTATCCCAAAATGTTAAACTTCAACGAAATTCATTTTCTTCGATTTGTTTACCCTCTCACCTTCACGAATTTACTCATCACTTGTTTGAAATAGCATAATCCTTATAATTTTCAAATAATTTTTTCCTTAGACTGATGTCAATTACCTTACAACAAATTCAACGTACAATACTATATGGTGAAACATCGTCGTAATTTTGTACTAAGAAGCATAACATCATTGTAATATAACATTGTAAGGCGTAATATCGACATAATATTGCGGGGCGAAACAGGTTGCATATCCACACGCAAGCATGCAAATTCAATGTGCTACCAGCCCGGCGTAGTCACAGGCTCAACATAATAATCCTCTCGGCGTGTTCATAGATATAAGAGTATAATCCTCCCGGAGTGGCCACATACATAACAATATAATTCGCCGACATGGTCACTTGAATAATAACATAATCCACCTGACGTGGTCACAAGCGTATCAACATACTCCGCCCTACGTGGTCACAGACATAACAATACAATCCGTCCGGCATGGTCACAGACATAACAACACAACCCCCTCGGCGTGGTCACATGCATCCGGTCCAAATCATATCATATAGAATCAAATATACAATATTATATGTATATGATGAATGAATAACATATCTCATGCTCCTGAACTGGTATAAGTGTAGGCATATGCATATGCATAGTGTGCTATCATAACTCAAACAAGCTATTTCATCATAGAGATAACAATTATCTAGTTCATTCTGGGATTTAGCCTCCATGTAACTTTAAACATGGCTCAAATAGTTCACAACAATGATATAAATATGAGAAAACATCATAGCTTAAATCTTAACAGTCAATTCTAGGCATATCATAGCCTAAGTACTACCAGAGCATGGATAAATACCCTGGTATTACACATGAGCTCAAACCCTACACATATGTGTACCCATAGCATATAGCTTTCATAAATAATTCAGGAAACTAGTGCATCAACCAAGTTTAGATAAGATACTTACTTTTAGCAAACCAAATCACTCCACTTGCAAGCCCTTCACACGTGTATCAACTTTTGAAAGGATCAAAACTAGCCAAAATAACGTAATACTATTAATAAAAACTATAGAAAGTGATTCCAAAAGATAAAGCTAAGATTATTGACTCAAGTCAAAAAGTCAATCCAACAAGTCAATCCCCGGTCCGCACCTCAGAAACCGATAAAATTTATAAATTTCGAACACACATTCAATTACGAGTCCAATAATATCAAAATCATCCAATTCCAACTACAAATCATCCCTCAAATCCTCAAATTTCACTCTCCAATAACATATTCCGAAAATCCTCAAATTCTAATTTAGATTCATGAAAATTAGGTATAATAATAATATTCAATATTCATGGACAAAAGTGATAAAAAGTCACTTACCTTTTCAATCTAGGTGGAAACCTATCCAAATATCACCGTAGTCCTAACTTCAAAATCCCATAAATAAGAAAAACAACCAAACCCTTTGATTTTAAACACTGACCAGCGATTTTGCTTCTGCGGCCCTCAGAGTCGCACCTACGACGCCGCACCTGTGGACTCAACCATTTCAGGTGCGAGATACATTAAATCCCCGGCCTAGCGCACATGCGATCAAAGCTCTGTACCTACGATACCTCTTATGTGTTACCTCATATGCTCCTGCACATCCGCATCTTCGCATTGCCAATCGTATCCACGACCAAGGCCAATCCCAATGCACTCCGCACATGCAGACCTCTCATCTCAAAGGCGCTTCCGCTTCTGGTAAAGACCCATGTATCTACAGTCCTCCCAGACACCACTTCCTTTCACACATGTGACCATGAGATCTGCGGCCATTCCCACTGCAGGTGCGAATGTACCAGATTCCTGAAAGATCAGCCAACACTGCAACACCAAAACTAATCTGAATTCAATATATAACACACCCAAGGCCCTCGAGACCCCATCCAACAATACCAACAAGTCCTAAAATATAAATACGAACTTGCTTGAAGCCTCAAATCAGATCAAACAATACCAAAATCATGAATCGCACATAGATTCAAGCCTCATGAACTAATGCAATTTTAACTTCTAAAGCAATGTCGAACCATATCAAACCAACTCTGATTGACCTCAAATTTTGCAAATAAGTAATAAATTACACATCAGACCTATTCCAACTCCCAAAACCAAAATTCAAAGTCGATATTCAAAAAGTCAATTCTCGATCAAAACCTCTCAACGTTTCAAACCTTCAACTTTCGCCAAAATGTACCAAATCGACCTACATACCTCGAAATCAACATCCGAATATATACCTAAGTCCAAAATAGTCACACGAAGTTATCGTAACCATCAAAACTCTATTCTAGAGCCATTTACACAAAAATCAATATTTGATCATCTCTTTCAACTTAAGTTTCTAACCTTTGGACAAAGTGTCCCAACTCACTATGAAACATCCCCGAAACCAAACCAATCACCCCAACAAGTCACGTAACCACAAATAAACATAGAATAAGAAATAAACAGGGGAACGAGTGTCACGACCTAAAATCACAAGTTGTGATGGCACCTAACTCGACCCGCTAGATAAGCCAACTAACAGAAACAATACAAACCAAATGAAATTATGGGAAAATAGTGAAAGATTATCTGAACTCTTACAAATTTACCCAAGAACTGGTAGTACAAATCATGAGCATCTAAGACTTAGAATTTACAAAGCTGATACAAATAATTACACGATCTGTTTGAAAACTACATAAATAGATTAACAAAGTCTAAAATTACCAAGGACAAGTGGCAGCTATATCCGAAATACACGAACATCTTCTGGGTCAGCTACCGACATCTGCAGCAGCTCCGCTCCAAAAGTCTACATGCAAGGTACAGAAGTGTAGTATGGGTACAACCGACCCCATGTACTCAGTAAGTATTCTGTCTAACGTCGCTGAAGTAGTGACGAAGCTTTTAAGTTAAAAGATTCTTATTGATAAAATCTGTAGTATAAACTAATAATTAAGCTATACTACGGTATAACAGGATAAAGCATACGAAACGAATGTACAAAGAAATAACAGAGTACTAGAAGAAATCACAATTCAATAGTTTCCAATATCTCGACCAATCTTTTCCCTAGAGCGAAATCCAATGAACCACAATAATCACCTCAAAACTTTCATATTATGAGAGAAATAATCAAGACATCAAATCTAACGGCGCGGCAATACCCTTCGTGCATTTATGTTATCCTCATCAAATATGCGTAAAACAGTACCAACCGAAAGACAGAAATACTAATAACAGAAATGACAAAGTAGGAAATACGCAAGTAGTAATAATGAATGAGAATGTACATAAGGACATAAGTAACAGATAAAGCGAAAAGCATAGAGTTAATGACAACAATTAGGAAGAGGAATGTAACTTCAACTAACTAGCATGGTGGAGGCATGAACACAGATATAATAAATAAGAAAGGGGGTACATGATCTTTATAAGTTAACAAGTAGAGACATGAATGAGTAACATGGAAGAAGGCATGTACCTAAGTGAAAAAAAACTGATTGATATGGATGCAATTATAACAGCATGAAGTACGCTTGATATTTACATGTTAAGCAAGTAGAAGGTATGGGCAATACAACAACAATTGAGATATAGAATAAAGACAGAATAGTGACGACAAGTCACATCAGAACCCTAAGTACGGCAATAACAATTCAAGGTAAGACATGAAGATATCTGCAAGAAAAGGATATCATAATATAATGCATATCCCTCGTCCTCACTTGCATGGAGACACCCTTCTTTCCATGAAATCGTAATAACACAAAAGCATAGTAATATAAATACAATTGCACGGCATTACCTTTCGTACTTTTACTCACATAACATGGCATGGCATCACCCTTTGTGCTTTGACTCACAAATGATATGGCACGGCATCACCCTTCGTGCTTTTACTCTCAATAATATGGCACGGCATCACCCTTCATGCTTTACACTCTCCCTCACATAATAATGTATAAACAATAGCACGACATCACCCTTCGTGCTTTACAATCTTCCTTACCAGGCATATGTATATAAATGACAAACAAAGAAGGAAGCATAAATAACATCAAGGAGAGTGTTTAAACGAATGTTTCAAATGAATCCTAATTACAACTTTCCAAGGCAACAATAGTTCAATAATCCGCAAGAACCTTATTATTCAGGTATTCCAACAATTCTCACAAATGATCCACTACACAAGTATAGAATCTAGTATCGCAAGAATATCGGCTATAGCAATGTATTAATGATTATGCATAGTGATGACCTAATAAGACATATCAATGTGTTCTTAGAATTTTCATCAAAGTTGATCAAGTTATAACAAGCTAAGTCTTAGTTCCTAACATTTAATACTATGATTTTAGTGTCTAGGAGTCAAGGCATGAAACAAGAAGTTCACGTAATTCTACAAAACATAATTATAATATAATCCCCAAGCATGATTAACTCCAGCACATACATATACGCTCGTCACCTCAGATATGTATCACCCCCGTATACATCACCCCCAATACTCAACTTAGCTTTTTCCTTTATAAATTTACCTCCGTTCGGTTCAATCTAGCAAAAAATGACTTAAATACATCACATAATGCAAGAGAAAACTATTTTAATTAATAAAGCTATAATTTTTATACAATTTCTAAAAAGTCAACAAAAGTCAAATCCTAGGTCCGCCTGGTCAAAACCAAGGTCCAAGGGTAGGTCTTGACTACCCATAGCCTCACGAGTCCAAATACGTGTTTTGTCTTCATGTCCGAGTCTTATTTGACTCTCAATTCCCAAATTTTTATTTTCCAAAACTTTGACAAAATCCCCAAATTTTTCCCTAGATATCTCATGAATTTGATTTTAAATCTTATATAAAATCAAGAAATGTAGTTGAGAATTGATTAGAGTTACCTACCCAATGATTTGGTATGAAAATCCCTTAACAAAATCGCCTCTCATTGAAGCTATAACACAATGAAACTAAGTCTCGAAATTCTCAGCTATATGTAGGTTGCAGATCTCGCATTTGCGACACGAACCCGGCAAATGTGAATAATTTATCGCAAAAGCAGACCAGAAGGACTCGTGTTGAAGTCACATTTGCGACCCAAGACATCGCAAATGCGAAGGCAGTGTTATTTCGCAAAAGCAACAGGGGTCCTCGCAAAAGCGAACTGCCACGCTTTGCAAATGCGAGGGGCTTCTTAGCAAATGCAAACATTCCCCCAGTAGCCCAATTTCGCAAGTACAATGGCTGCTTCAAAATTGCAGCCATCGCATTTGCGACCAAAATATTACAAATGCGATGACACTAGTACCAGCACTCAAAATCATGAAAAATCATTCCCAAACTCACCCAAGCCCCCGAGACTCCAAACCAACCATGCACCCAGGTCAAGAAACACAACGCGATCTCGCTTGTGCGATCAAATCATCAGAATAACCTCTAAAAGCATGAAACGGATGCCAAAACGCATGAAGATCAAAGTAAACTTCAAGAACTTCTAGAATCGCAACCAAGCATCTGAACCATATCAAATCAACTCCAAATGGTGCCAAATTTTGCATACAAGATCCATATGAAGAAACGAACCTACTCAAAGCTTCAAATAACGCATAATAACCTTGAAACGACAAATCGCCACCTCAAGTCAAAATCAATAAACTTTGAAACTTCAAAGTCTACAACCGATGCCGAAACCTATCAAATCACCTCCATTTGACCTCAAATTTAGCACACAAGTCACATTTGACATTACAGACATACTCCAACTTCTGGAATTGGAATCCAATCCCGAACTTAAAAATTTCACTCCTTGTCAAACTTCCCAAAAATCCAACTTTCTCCAGTCTAAGACTAATTCGACTACGGACCTTCAAATTACAATTCGGGCACACTCTTAAGTCCAAAATCACTCAACGGAGCTAACGGAATCGATGAAACTCCATTCCATGGACTCAAACTACCTAGAGAAGTGCAGATGCTCAAAACGACCAGTCGGGTCGTTTCATTGAGACTGCAATACACAGAACGATCGACCAGATTGTTACACTTATTTGCTCCCATTGGAGTAAACAAGCATCTTTAAAGATGAAAATTAATATATGGAGAAGTCACAGGGGTTAGGTGTGTTATCTCGAGGAAGAGTCAAACCCGAAAATAAAAAAAGATAGAGAACATCAAAATTTTATCGTGAAAAATACTTCAAATCAGTGGTAAAAATTATAGGATCACAAGATCCAAAAAGCTTCACTATAACAAAAATAGGGTTACAAAAGTTTTCCAAATTGGTTACACAATAAGCTCCAAACACGGAGCAACAATAACAACAAGAGAAACAACAAATCAATTGAAGAAAAATGAGAAGACACCAAAAATGAGTTGTTGTTCGGGGCACAAAATCGGATGATACGTGCCTCTAAATCGGATCACCATCGTTCAAATAAAAGATCAAGATGTTAAGAAAAGTCAATCAAAATTTCAGCTCGACCCAATGGCAAATAAAACAAAAAACATGATTTAAAGCTAGCTGGTCTGAACACAAATCTGTAGCAAAACAAACACTTTTTCCTCTCTCTTCTCTTTTGATGAAAGATCTCTCAAAAACTACTCTTATGTGTGAAAGTCTTTTAAAGACTTATATCAATGAGCATAGAACAATTCTCCAAGGTTGTTTTATTTATAGATAGATAGGGAGTTTGGGTGTAACTAGTAAGTTGCTGCCATATGACCAGGAGGTCACGGGTTCGAGCCGTGAAAATAGACTCTTGCAGAAATGCAGGGTAAGGATGCGTACAATAGACCTTTATGGTCCGATCTTCCCTAGACTCAAATCATAGCGGGAGTTTAGTGTACTGGACTGCCTTTTGCTTTATCTATAGATAATGAATAGTACTTTCTCTTAAAGCCAAAACCAACTCTAAACAGGAATAAAAATCAAATTCAACTCCGAATAGAAATGAAAACCAAAGAGGAATAGGATTAGGCCATTGAACTTTTAGTTGGACAACATGGGCATGGGCCAACAGCGTCGAGTGGGAAGAGACTCGTTGTCATAGCCATATAATAAATTATTATTGATTGCAGAGAGTAAGTGAACTTTTATCATATTTTATTTTGATTGGTTCAACTTTAATTACCATGTTTGAAACGATGATATTTACTAATATGAATTTCCCATAATAAAATAAAACACATAATCAATATAGAAGAGTAAAATTCGTAATTGAACAATGCGATGTAAGCATGCCACCTTTCATGAACCTTACATACACGATAATGCCCCATATCTTCTTATCATATACATAAAACACCAGCCATCACAATGCCTGCATCAAACTATTTGCAACCATAGCATGTTACAAGTAGTGTGAGGTTGTCTACACACGCCCCATCTTTAGAGGTAGGGTTGTAATAACACCTATTAGCCTCCGTAAAAAAATTGTAAATATATCAAGGAACCCCTATGGACCTATATATTTTACTTGGCTCCCCCAATTATAAAAGTTAAATGGGTGTTGATTGAGCAGTTCACTCGAGTTCCTTCCCTCGTTTTATGACCTGAGTTCCAGGACCAACTAAGAGTGCTAATTACTGAGTATGGAATGGGACAAGAGAAGGGGGATTAGTCGATATGGAATGAGACGAGAAAAAAGGTGAATGAAAGAAATAGGACGAAGGGGGATTCTTTGAGCCCAGTAAAGAACTTCTTGACAAAATAGTCTAGGGTAGGTTTAATGAATATTACAACAACCCAGTATAATCCCACTTAGTGGGGTAGTGTGTACGCAGACCTTACCTCTACCCTGAGGAAGAGAGGCTGTTTCCAAATAGACCCCCGGCATCCTTCCCTCCAAGAACTTCCCACCTTTCTCTTGGGGAGACTCGAACTCACAACCTCCCGGTTGGAAGTGGGGGTTGCTTACCATCAGCTTAGTTCCGTAGCAATAGTACTTGTATTCAACTACGGATAAAAATTTCATAGTAATGAATTAAAGTATTTGCCACAAATATTTTCTTATTGTAGCTAAAAATTCATAATTTAGCCATGAAATATATCTTATTATAGCAAAACATGTTTTTAATTTGCTATGAAAAGTAAAAATATGTAGCCTGGTTCGTGATAAATGCAATATTAAAAAAACTTAATAAATGGTCCAACAATATCATTCAAATTAATGGAATATTATGTTACTCAAACATATCAATACGCTTTAACAAAAGAAATAATAATTATTCATGTCCTCTTCAATCTTGATACTTCCATCACTACTCCACAACCTGCAACAACAATTTAAAAAATATATAAGAAAATAGTACAACAAAGTATTTTCGCGGAAAAAATAAATAAATTTTACTTGTTAATAAGAATAAATTTTTGTAAGGATAATACAGAAAGATATTAGTAAGTAGTATAATAAGGTACTTACGATCTGATTTGCATCATTTGACTGTCGATTTTGAGCTGCAAAAAGCATTATTAGAAATTTCTTTTCCCATCGTTTTTCCATCTCTTCTAGTTTTTTATAAGTTTCTTTCTTTATTTCCTCAACTTTTTCATTAGCTTCCCTTTTAACTTCTTCGACTTGTTCGATAGCTTCCCTTTTAACTTCTTCTGCACGCTCATTTGCTTCTTTTCTGGTCAATTCTACTTGCTTTATAAATTGTATCTTTGTTGGTCGACCTCCAAAATATTCACTGATATTCTTTCCGAGACCATATGCTCGAAGATATCCATTTTTTTCTACCCCAAGTACTTTCTCAAAGATATCATCATCATTTAAAGAAATTTCTCCTTTTTGTTGCTCTTTTAATTGGTCAAACTGAACCTACAATCAATGATGCAAATTAATTAAACATAAGCGCAAATATATATTCTAAAAGGAGATAGAGATAAAATATAATACATTGACATTACAATGATATCTTGTTGGAAAGCATCAACTTCTTTTCCTTTTTTTCTCTTGCGAGATTCCAAAAAAACTTCAACCCGAGATGGAGCTTTTCCATTTTTTTTCTCCTGTGAAAATAATAATCATTGTCATAATTGAATAAGATATGTGAATATAATTCCTATAAATTTATTTTAAAAAATTATCATGTTGTTCATACCATTTCGTATCTAAGTCTTGCATAACTTTTGGTTCCACTATATGGGGGCAAGGAACGTTTCGATCTATTTGTCTTGTTTTGCATACTTTTCTTCTGAAAAAGAAATAATTAATAATAATAGTTTCTACAATATATAATAATTTAAAAAGAACAAATAGATTAATTAAAATACCTTAAAGTCAGCATCACTCCCAAGGTTGATCATATATTTCCATTCATCTACAGTGAGAAGTTTAGGCTTATTACGTAAGCGAAGTTGATAAGTTGTTCTTGAATCGAAATACTTATTTTTCAATTTGTGCCTATAGTCTCTGTAGAGGTCATTCATGTGACCAAGAATTGCACCTTTTCTTCCCTCGAAGACATCAAAACTAAACTTTTCCTATAAAAAATAAAACATACCATTATAAAAGTTAGTACTACTGATTTAAAACCGAACTTGCTTAGTATCTCAAATTTTCAATTCACCAAAAATTAATGAAAAATATAAAATTTATTAATTTACTAGTTTTCTTACCAAGACAATGGCCCACATGTGGTCGATCTTGTCTTGCTCTATCTCTTTCCAACCATTTACTTTTAATGGGCAACAAATTCGACTTCTAACTGTTTTACCCAAAAACCAAGTGAAATCTGTTGCATTCTCACCAATAGCTTGATGATCTTCATCAAATTGAACGACCAAAGAAAGCTATAAAATCAATATCAATGCTTGCTTTCACTAACTGCCCACTTACATATTTTCTAGAAGGAAAAAATATAGAATGGCCACCATAATGGAAGCTAAATTCCAACTCTCTTGTCATGATCGTGTTTCCTAGAAAGTTCATAATATAGGTTAGCTAGATGATTAAATAAGCATAAAATATTATCTAATTTCAAAGGAATGAATAAATAATTTAATATTTTATAAAAGCTTTATTGCAATACTTGAATAAATAATTTCTTCTGCATGATGTGTGGGCGAATCTTCCGTAACAGATGCCTTCATGGAACTTTTCGGAGGTTCAATCACTTGATCATCAATTAATCTATTATTTCTTTTTCGAGGATCATTTCTACCCATGTCTGATTATAAAACAAGTATTTATAAGATATCAATATATTTTGCATAATAAGTATAAAGGTAAATGGTAATTCTGTGAGTAACCAATGATTTATGATTAAGTAGAACCTTAAAAAAAGAAAGCAGTGTTTAGTAATAGCAGGGGAGATGGCAACTACTGTCTGGACAAATATTTTGTAGACTTTGGCCTCAAGAATTAAAGTCTGTGCAAATCAAAGCTTTTCAAGAAAATATGATATTAATCAGCCAACACTAATGAAAAAAGTATCTGACATATTCAAGCTGATTAAATGGCCACAACAGATTCATTCTATGTGCATTCATTAAGGACAAATCTTTACAATATATCCAAAAGATTATTATGAGATATCTACATCACACACTATAAAGTGATACACCTAAAGTTGAAATTTACCTTTTGAAATTGCACTGGCTTTTGGCACCTATCACAAGATTTACGTAATTAACATTTGAATTCTTTGTTAAAAGCAGCATATTAGGCTCTTATATGACATATGGGCCATGGTTTTAATTTTCCGAACACAAACCTAAATTAATCGAAGAGAATAGAAGCAGACAATTTTTATATGGTACTGTTTATTTACACAATATTTTTCTGACACAAATAACTTGCACTATATATTAATTTAGGGGATGCATTAGAACTTAATTCACCTCAAGATTAGAAGTGAGAGACCGTTGCGACCGGAACTCGACACGACGATCCTCAAACCGGCAGCCTCGAACACTAGACTGCTTCCCAGATCTGAGCTTAACCGGACAGCCTCACAAAGATGGGGATGTGAACAGGACAACGAACAGAACTCAGGCCCTCGCCTTTGAGTAGAAGAACAAGAATGGCTCGGTGTGTGTGTGTTTCCGACGAGTCGTGTGACATGGTGGTGTTTGCTGTAGCGTGGAAACTTTTCCGATGGGAGAGATCTATGGTTTTGGTTCGTGGAATAGAGTTCCTAAATGGCTAATACTTGGCTTAGGTCCGATTTTTGGAATTGCAGCTGGTTCTTCCTGTGTCTGTAGAAGAAGGAAGAAGAACGATGGGGGAAATGCGTCTGTTGAAGAAGACGACCACAGGGGGGTCGGTCCTTGTTCTTTGAAAATCAGCATATAGCTAGACTAATTAGGGAAAAAATTTAACGGGAAGATTGTGATTAAAGAGCGTAGAAGAGAGAGGAATGGAGAATAGAGGAGCAGCTCATCCACAAAATAAAAAAAAATGTTATGTTAAAGGAAAAGAAGCTTACCTTTGATGCAGGGGAAGAGGCGTGCCTTTGCTCCTCAGATTAGTATTTTAGGGTTTTTGTCTTTTTTTTTTATTTTATGATTTGGCACACTAGTCTCTCTAATAATGAAAGAAGACTGTGATTTTGGCACAAAAAAATTAGAGGGAAATATTTTGTGAGTTCATCTTTCCCTCCTCCTAAAAAATATATTATTAATATAAATATATTATTATTCCATATAATCTACTTATATTAGTTAAAGCTATATTAGTTAATCAATATTAATTAGACTTAAAGGTGAAGTTTTATTTAAATTTGATATAGGAGTTAACCAATGCTAACTAGAGATGATCACACTATTTATTTTAATTATCGTATGAGTAAACTGATATAATAGTTAATCGATAATAATTACATACGACTACCCTATTTAGTTTAATTATATGTAAAACTTACAAGTAATTAAGACATTAAGCTCTTGCAAATTTGGATCGAATTGAACGATGAACACAACAAATTACATTAAAAGGCATTATTTCGGTATAACATATTTAAGTAAAATAACTATTCTCAAAGTACTCGATCATGGTGAAGCTTGATAGAACTTGATAAGCTTTGTTTAAATTCGATAAAAGAGTTTATCGATGTTAATTAGAGATAATCATCCTATTTATTTAAATTAAATTAGAAACTTACAAGTATGATCCCGCAGAATTGGATTGAACTAAACGATGAACATCTCTACTTACCCCGAAAGGTATTATTTCGATAGAACAAGTGCAATTAAAATAACTATTCTTGAAACACTCGATAAAAATATATTCGAGACTTATAAGAAAGATCACGTAAAATTAAGTTGAATCCAAGAATGAACACCTTTAAATTTTTAAATCTTAACATCCATAAAGTAATGTTGACCAAAGTGTATAATATGCAACTTCACATACATGTGCATTCCTTAGAGCATGACGTACAGTTCCCATAAGCATTCCTCTATTTGATCTAATTTACACCGTACCAAAAGAATCCTAAACCTCCAACTCTCAAAATTAATTTCTCAAAGATGAAGCCTCGTATTCATTCTTCATCTTCGTCGAGGTGGGTTACTGAGAATTTTGTTGAGAAGTTAATGGTTAATATATTTGAGAGGCTTTCTTGAGTAGACTTCAATAGTAAAAGCTTAGAATTAGCTACATCAATTATTGTAACTATTTAAATTCGTGGTTATATCATTTTGTCTTGATAATTTGTTGTAGCTATTGAACTAATTATTGCCACAAATTTTAGAAATTGAAGCAAAGATGTTCATTTAGCTACACGGTTTTGATTGACATAAAATATTGTGGCAAAAAATATTTTGTTGCTATAACAACTTCAAACACGTGACAAAAACTAACAATTAGCTACAAATTTTTAGCGTAGCAATAAGTTTGTAGCTATTTTGGCAGGTATTGCCACGATAGTTAGAAAATATAGCAAAAATGAGAAATTAGCTTTGTCAATTTAATCCGTGTAGCTAAGAAATGTTACGAAATTGTGAATAGCTACCAAATTAAAGTTTTTGTAGCTAATACTTGATAATAGCCACGTTTTTTAAATTCGTAGCTAAGAATCTGTAGCTAAAAATACATAATACTGTAGTGGCCCCATGGACAACAGTTTATGCTATCTTAATATGTCTAGCTTATGAGATACTCCATAACTCTTGTCTTATACCGGATCCGCTTAAGGACCTATTGGTTTAGGTAAAACATAGCTCAAGAAATTTAAAAGAGCAAGATATACCGAAGATAACTTTTCGTACCCTTATGGCCGTTTTGAATTTTTAGTGATGTCATTGGTTTGACTAAAGCACCGGCTGCATTTATGAACTTAATGAATCGTGTTTTCAAGATTTTTCTCGGTCGTTTTATTATTCTCTTTATTGATAATATTCTAGTGTATTCAAAGAGTCACGAAGGCCAAGTGAATGACTTGAGAATCACCTTACAGACACTAGGAGAGAATAAGCTTTATACAAAATTCTCCAAGTATGAGTTTCGCTTAACTTTGCGACGTTCCTAGGTCATGTGGTGTCGAGGCTGGTATCAAGCTTGATCCTCAAAATATTGAAGCGATTATGGATTTGCCAAGGCCCACAAGTGCGACAAGAAATGGTAGCTTCTTGGGATTTCTAGGTTATTATCGGAAGCTTGTGGAAGGATTTAGCACTCACGAAATTGACTCGAAAGACTATTAAATTTTAATGGTTTGAGGCGTGTGAAAAGAGATTCCAAGAGCTAAAGGTGAGGTTGACTTTTGTTCCTATTTTAACTCTATCTTCGGTGTCTGATTTACGGTGGTGCTTCTAGAGTTAGATTGGGATGTGTGTTAATGCAAAATGATAAAGTTATTGCATATGCTTCATGTCAAATGAAGAAGCATGAGAAGAATTATCCGACTCATGACTTGAAGTTAGTTGTCGTTGTTTTTACCTTGAAAATTTGGCACCATTATCTGTATGGTGAGCATGTTGATGTCTTTACTGATTACAAGAGCTTGCAATATATTTTCACGTAGGGAGATAGGAGATGGCCTGATTTATTGAAAGATTATAACTTGAATATTTTATATCATCTTGGTAAGAAGAATGTTGTTGCTGATGCTCTAAGTCGTAAGTCTATGGGTACATAAGTTATGTAACAATCAATGCTAGTATTATTTTAATACATGGATTTAAAGCACACGAAACTAAAATTCATAATAGGGAACAAGCTTATATTATTTTATTCAAAAAGTAAACACTTTTTAACTTATACATTGTATGCTAATTTGTATTATATCATTAAACTAAACATACAAAAGAAATATTAACAATAACAGTCAATTCATCGTTAATCCGTACATAACTTATCTCATAACCAAGTGATCACCTAATATTGTAAAATCAATTTCGGAATTTTTTAGAAGGATGTAAATTATGTAATGGAGATGCATAGAAGGCCTGGACCACAGCAAGAAAAAGGAGGAAAGTAGCAGCAATCAAAGTGAGTAGAGACCAAGGACTCGTAAAATAAGCATTTACCAATTCAGCAAACCAAGTTCTGGCCCTGCTGTGAAAGTGCTGTTTGATTTTCAAATTGATTTCATCAAAGCTAGATGCACCCCTTGTCCCATAAGTGTTTACTGATCTGAAAACTTGTACAACTTCTTCATCACTTCCCAAATAGTTGACTATAATCTTCTTTTCTCTTAGCTCTTTCACATCTTGTGGTGATGTGATAAGTGCTTTCATAAAACTTATGTAAGATGTAACATAAATATCTCCATGATTTACGCTATTTGGACAAATTTCATAAGCTATCATATTCTGCAGAGCTGCTTTAGTAACCGATGAAACGTACCAAGGCGGAAGCCAAAGTTCTGCATAGTAACAATGAGAGTGAAACTTTGCACCACAATTGAAAGAATTCACACGGCTACGCCTGAAATGAATGCCTTTTGATTTCAGCTCGATCACTGAACGAAACACACATCGTGGTGTTTTTGGTTTGTGATGATGTTTTTTCCTTATACAGCAATATCGACCTAAGCAACCCGAATTAATTTGCGAATTAGTAGCTTTTTTTATGTTTTGTACTTTCTTTTTCCATAGATCACTGAATGATCCACTGAGGCTTGAAGCAGGTGGTTGATGATGACGATGATGACGACGTTGTTGCATAAGATAATCATCTTTAATTTTGTCACCAGAGATAATTAGTTCTCTTCGAAAAACTTCAAATAAGTGAGGGGGTTCTGTTTCCCAATATTCTTTGTATAATCTATGATCTCCGAAACAAAGATAAGAACAATAGTGTTGCACTATGTTCTCAAATTGATGATCATATGATATATCTTTAGCATATCTCAAATTAAACAAGAGTTTGAGAATCCAAAATGGTACCTGATTTTCAAGCAAATATAGGTCATGTGCAGCAGCACAATAACCTGCTACACCAAGATGTTCTTTTGTGAATGAATATTTCACTTCCCATGACTTTGAGAACTCTGTTACAATCTCGATATCCATTAGAACGAAGCACGCGTCAAGGAGCATCATTCGAGCAAAATCATAGTCATGATACTTGCTCGTGAATTCTTCGAGGTAACAACTTTTAGCACGTTCGATCTCCTCGAGAATTTTCTCGAGGAAGAAATCGTAATCTTTATCACTGCCTTGAATGAACATTTGTAGAGCCTTGGGCTTGAAATCTTCAACAAATTCGAGCTCTTTTTTTCCATGGTGGTAAGGCCCCAATGACATGACTTTAGGATCATAGTCGTCGCTCATGTTCTTAAGTCTCATGAATGATGGAATTTTTGGTATTATTCGTTGATGCATATCTTCATTATCTTGTCTTGACATTTTTCTTTGTACCTTCATGAGTGTATGAATAGGCAAAGTTAGTCATATACTCATCCAAGTAGCGGAGTCAGAATTTTCACTAAGAGGTGTCAAAATTTTAAAATGTAAATACACGAACAAGTCAAGAGAATTCATCTAATAGTATATACACAGAAGAAATACTAATTTTTTTCCTATCTAAACATTGTTATTTTTCGGCGAATGGTTGTCTATGTAGCTCCATCATATCACTGCTCCCTCCGTTCCAACTTATGTTACGTGGCTAGAATTTCGAGAGTCAAACTTCTTCATTTTCATTGTGGATTCGAACATAGAATCTTTAAGTCTTTTGAAATAAAATTTACATATTTAAAAATTACATAAAAATTACTATAATAAACAATACAAGATATTTAATAAAAAAATAAAGGTATAAGAAAAACTCGTTTGACTCTGAAAATTCGAATTATATTACACTAATTGGGACAAAGGGAGTAGATATTACACTATAGTAGAATTAGATTATATATTTTTCAATCTCACTTTCAATATGTATTTTACTATTTTCCTTTAACAATAAAAAAAAACCACGGGAATAAACCAAAAAAAGAAGAGACATTTAGTAGCATATATTATGTTATACTCTACTTTATATTACATACCAGTATACTAGTGCTTGTGTTGCTCTTGCTGGTGAGATGTTTGACAATAATTCCAAGGATGTAGCCATTTTATAGGCTTATGAAAGATGGAATATCAAAGTCTTGGTTTTATAGTAAGGAATAAAGAAAGATTTTTTCCAGTTTTCTGTGAACCTTAAGCTGCTAATGAACAAAAGCTATAGCATTACTTTACCCCACAAATAGAATAAATCAATGCTTCGTATGGAACTTTTGTTTCTAATCATTAACTAGGACAAATTGCACTCCATTATAATATAGCTTCCAAAGTTTCTCTTTTACATTAATATAATATTTGACTAACAACTTGAAACAGATCGATCATTATATGTTATATTATTAAAATAATCTTTGGGGTTCCTGAGACAACTTTTAGTAATGTAGTTGGCAAGTGAAAAAATATAAAGAAGAAAAGATAGAGATGCTCTATACACAATTAAGGAATATTAGTAGGCAAGATCGCATGCAACACATGTTGGTAGTATCAATTTGCGTGTATCATGCCATATTAATTCTTTTTTTTCTTCTTTTTTTCTATGATTATTAGAGACCTATTCTGTAATTACAGCTAAATATTAATTGCAAAAAAGAGGGTTGTTGATATTATTTAGACTTGGTAATTAATAGCTTCCTCATTTTTTTAACATCACCTCTCCCAAGTACTAGTTTACGCGGCACGTGCATTCTTAGCAAAATTATCCTCCACATTTACTTGTGATTAAAAAAGATTCTTCAGTAATTATTCCTAAGTTGTAACTAAGGTCAAGAAACTGAATATGTTATAATCTGAAAAACAAAAGATAATATGAGACTTCCGCTGCAAAGAGACTCTTCAAAATGGGCTGAAATATTTAAAGAGATTTCTCCTAAATTATGCAAATGTTTATCATATCATTTATGCTTTAAATATAGCAGCGACCATAGATGCTATAAGCGCTGGAAGAATATTAATAATTACAATGACATTGAAGCAGGAATGTAGCTACGTCCGATAAAGGGTGGTCAGTTGAATGCACTTCATTGAAAAATTGTACTACTTTATATGTAGGTCAAGTATTGCTCTTTATACATATACATACATATATTAAATCTTGAACATCGAATTACATAAAGGGTGTTTCGCCACTGCATGCATGAATTAAAAATTGATCATATCAATGTTAGAATTATCGAATTATTCTTGTGGTTGCGATCCATTGTAGTTTTTGGTTTTATTGAAATGGGCTAATACGAGATGCAATTAAAGTCTCTTTATTAATTAAAAAAGATATATATATATTTTGATTTTAGAGATATATTAATTAGTTTGAGTTCAATGTAAATATTAACCAGAGGCGGAACCCTAATGGGAGAACACCAGGATTACGTAAACCTATTTTCGTTTGGATTATGATTTCCTAAGAAATTTAGATTTTGGCTAGTTTCCCCCTTTTGTAATCCTATATATACATAACTTGCTCCATAACAATTCATTATGATTTAAGGATTGAAACATATAAGAGGAACTCCTATTATTTCCCTCAATTCTTTCAGATTATTTGAATCAAGGTACGTAACTTTTTACATGCATAATAAAATATTAGTTCTTGCAATCAAAAATTAAGATCGTAATTTAAAGCTTTGATTGCTTATATTATTATGTGATACATATTGTCTGTTTTATTCATTGGCAAGATGATCATCCCAGTTCGGTGCTTCACTTGCAGTAAGGTAATCCGAAATAAATGGGACCAATATGGCAATATCTTGATCTTGTCCTAGCAAGTTATGATAAAAAAGATGCAGAAAAAGATGAAAAAACTGCAGAAGAAGATGAAAAAACTGCAGAAGCAGAAGCACTTGACGCATTGGGGTTGGTTCGATATTGCTGTCGAAGAATGTTGATGACACATGTAGACCTCATTGAGAAGCTTCTTAACTACAACACATTGGGAAAATCAGAGGGCAGTTGAAAGGGTTCCACCAACTCAGGCGGATTCAAAATTTGAACGTTTATGGTTTTTTATAACGGCATTAAGTTAATATTCAACAATAATTTAGTTCACATTCAAATATTTAATAGGAGTAATATTTAGTCGAGTTCTTAATTCATACACTAGGTTTGGACAAAAATTTACTGTAAAAATAGCACGTGTTAGTCAGTTTTCGGACGAGTTATTCAAAAATAACCAGCGTTTGCAAAGTCATTGAAAAATAGCCACTATTTTGCTGCAGCACGGAAAGTTCCAGCATAATATACTGGAGAACGGTGCACATGTATATGAATTTCCAGCATATTATGCTGGAACTCCAATACACCAAAGGTCCAGCATAATATACTGAAGATTGGAACACCAAAGTCCCAGTATATTATGCTGGACCGGTATATTATACTGGAACTCCAGTATAATATACTGGAGTTCCAATATATTATATTGGAATTCCATACTCGAGTATTTTTCCGGATTGTGAACAGTGTTTACTTTCAAATTTACCTTTACATGAAAAGTGGCTAAATTTCGATTACTTTTGATACTGTGGTAACCCATCTTGACCCGCTCAAATCAGCCCAACCCGCCCATTTGCCACCCCTATAGGCTTAAATAGCATGTGTTAATTATAACCTTTTAATAAAGAGCAAACTTCATTTGTAGCCACAAGGGCCAAACTTATATCACCTGATAGCCACAAAATAACCCCTTGCAAGTAATAGCCCCAAAACAATAACAAAGTCTAGCAACTGAAAAATCTAAAACTATACGCTCAACGCAAATGAAAAGGAAAGCAGTCGTAATCGATTTTTATATAAATTCACTCGTTCAGTATGGGATCTTCAATATTCAAACACTATAAAAGTTTCCCAATTAATCACATTGTGAAAAAAATTCTAGGGTTTCTGAAGATTAAACCCAGAAAAGAGCTCCCCAAAATTCACGCTGAAATTCAAAATTTTTGTACAATTGTTGCTTACAATCAACTTAATAGAGTTGAGATTTCGTTCTTAAATTGTGAAATCAATACAAAATCAACTAATGTCTATGGAGATTGTGAATGTTGAAACTACCGTTCCAACTTTGATTCCGATTTTACTTCAATACAGTGGTGAATGAGTAAGTGAGAGTAAATTTATTAATTTCCTTGTTAATGGCATGTTGATCAATTCGGACTGTAGCTATGATTATTTTGTTGGTGAGATATACAAGCAATTGGGTAGAGATTTAATTACAAGTACAATGGAGATAAAATATATAGTGAAGGATGGTTATATAGCAATTCCAATATACAATGATATGAGTGTGCGCTTGTATATGGAGATGAAAAAGAAAAACCTGAATATCCATTATGCATAACATTAAAAACCGTGTATTCAAGTGCTGAATGCTCATATTCAAGTTCATACTTGGGTGGCAACTTACTCGTAACAACTTCAGCTGGAAACTTACTCGTAACAACTTCAGTTGGTTTACAATGTCAGAACGTAGAAGAAGTACATGGAACTAATATTATTAAGATGATGGATAATCATGTAAAGGAAGACAAAATTGAGATATTGAAGGGAAATTGTATAATAGACAATCCACAACATGAAGAAATTGCAGAAGGTCAGTTGTATTGGGACAAAGATACACTCATTAGTGTAATGAAGTACTACGCAATACGAGAAAAATATCAATTTACTATGGATAGATCATCTATAACAAGGTATGATTTCTACTTATGAGATTACACTTCTCTATAATTTTATGTATACAGATCTGTATAAAAAATATATAACTATTGTATAGTGAGATTGTACTTCTCTATAATTTTATTTATACAGATCTGTATAAAAAAATATATAATTATTGTATAATATAATTTTATGTATACAGATCTGTATAAAAAATATATAATTATTGTATTAGTGAGATTGCATATGTATACTGGTTGTTTATTTGAGACACAAGTGTAAAAATCTAAAGAAATGCATTATCATAACACTTTATTTTAAATAGGTATTGTCTTATATGCGTGGATGAAAGTTGCAAATGGAGTCTTAGATCTTCAAGTCTACACAATCAAATGTCTTCAAGGTTAGACGGTTCAATGATGTTCACACTTGCCCAGAGATGACTAGATTGTTTTCACAACGTCATGCTACTTCGTCCGCCATTGCAAAAATGATTTTCAATAAATATGCCAATCCAAAAATAATATACACTCCGGCTGACATCATGAACGACATGAAATAACAATATGGGATTAATATGAGTTACATAAAAGCTTATAGAACAAAAAAAAGGCACTTGAACTACTAAGAGGGATACCACGCGAATCTTATAGAAAACTGTCGGGTCACTTGTATATGATAAATATGACAAATCCTGGTTTTGTCACAATGTTATATAAATTAGAGGATGGGCGCTTCATGTATGTTTTTGTCGCACTAAATGCATCAATCATATGATGGAAATACTGTTACCCTATGAAAAGTGGTCTATAGTGCATTCCACTGTTAATAGATCTATAGTGATGACTTTAAATATTACCGAGTCACTCAATGCAAGGAACAGAGAGGCAAGAGAGCTACCAATCATGAGTTTGCTAGATTACATGATGAATTTGGTTATGGAATGGAATAATACAAATAGAATAACTGCAATGAGTATATTTATTGGCATAGGAAAAAGTATCATGAAGTATTGAAGGAAAATAGCTATTTGTCGCAGAAGATGACGGTACATATTCTTTTATCATGTCTTACTTCATACGCCGGAGTAACATGCTTTGACAAAAACGCATTAATACTTTTCATATCTCTATTTTAGTTTTACTAATGATATCTATTTGAATTTAGGTGAGGCCTTCAACCGATTATGTATATGCAGTAATGGATGTTGAATAAAGGCGGAACATAGTTTGCATGCAAAAATGAGAAAGCTCGTGCAAACGATTTCAAGTGGGTGAGATTCCTTGTCCACATGTTATGGCAGTATTGGAATACACACATATGGAAGCACCTAAATATTGTTCTGCCTATTCCACCAAGGAATACTTCAAGAATACATATGAAGTGCCAGTTAATATCCTCAAGACAACTAGTAGATGTTGCTACAGTGATTTAATATTTTCTAACAGTTTTTTTTCTGAATATTACAATTGGAAAAATAATGAGATTTGCAGTCAGATTCTCTATTATGTATAAATTAAGATGCTACTTTTTGTCATAATGAAAGTATTGGTGGAAGTTTTATTTTAAATACTATTGTGGATGTCACTATACAAAAAAAATATATAAAATAGATGACAATATACAAAAAAAGACTGTTACTATACAAAAATATAGAAAATAGACTGTCACTATACAATTTATATGTAATATTTTGTTCCTATACAAAAAAATACAAAATAAACTATAGCTATACAAAGAATATACAAAATAGATGTCACTATACAAAAACTATATAAAAAGAGGGATTACCAATTAAATATACAAAATAGAAATTGTATATTTATAAAATTTACATACAATAGGCTATGACTATCCAAAAATTATACAGATAGATATCACTATACAAAATATATAGACTATCGCAATACAGTTTATATACAGTTAGCTGCCCCCAAAACATCGTTCACAAATGTCACGACCCCATTTCCCAAACCTGATCGTGATGGCGCCTCTCGTGAAGACAAGGCCAGCGAGACAATCTCAGAACACCACTTAAAGCAATTATATAACAGTTCGAATATGAATTAATCAATATAAATACAATCCAATACAGCCCGACCGGGGTGTCACAAGTCACGAGCATCTAATGAGTAGGGACTATACTATTGGGCCCATACAGTATATATATATATACAAGATAAAACTAGAATTCAAAGATGGAATGCGGTGCCGCGAACACTGGCGATCACCTTGCTCAACTACCACAATATGGCCTTCAGTCCTGCTAATACCTCGTTACCGGGTGAACAAAACCTGCAACTGCACGCAAGGTGCAGGGAGTAAAGTGAGTACTTCCAACTCAGTGGTAATAAGAGAGAATAATATCTGAGCGATAAGAAAACACGTATGAGCACACCAAAATGCTATAAAAGACAGTACAACCCTTTGAGAAAAATCGAAATACTGCGAAAATCCTTTAGAAAATCTCAAGATCAGTTCAAAATCTCTTTTACAAATATCCCTTTTTCTTTTTCAACAACCAAGCATATGAATGCTATATCAGATAGAGCAAGTCGGCTCATAAGTCTGCCCCTTGGGCACAAT
>MU771371.1:10508-26313 GCA_026770625.1 Nicotiana glauca | reverse complement strand
AATTAATTTCTGTATTTTCTTGTATTTTATACTTGTTTTCCTTAGTATTTTATTCCTAATGTATTTATTCCCTTTTATTTTGTATTTTTGTATTTTTCTTTGATTTTCTAATTTCTTAGTAACTATCTTATTTTTGGTATTTTCTAATTGATTTCATTTTGTATTTTTGTTTTAATTTCCTTCATTTTATTTTCAACAATTAAAACAAACACTGATACTTTTTACACAATAATCAACCAATTTCAATCAAAAATTATTTTTGTATTTTTATTTTAGAATTAACTGCTTGGGGCAAAAATCACGTGCTCATAGTCACCATCAAGAATAAATACGCGTTGCCACGCCTTGACGATTTTTGACCAGTTGCAGGGCGCCAGGGTGTTCTTTGATATCGACTTGAGATCTAGGTATTGACCAATGCCCTGGTGGCGTTTATGGATTTGATGAACTGAGTATTTTAGTCATTTGACTATTTTTCTAATATATAAGAATAGCCATTTAATTATTTTCTAATATTTCGGATTTTTAAGTTAACTAAAACTTTGAATATTAAAGCCATTCCTTAGTTGAACTGCATAAAAACTCCTAATATTTAGAAAAAAACCATTACTTTCGATCTTCTCGCATGATAATTTCTTGTAGTGATGCTTATTATAAGCTATAAATCTTGTAGCAGTTTGTAGTTTTCGGGGAAAGAAAATAATTTGAATTGTTTGTTTAAGTTATAGAAGATATAATAAAACAAAATATTTTTGATATAAAGAAAGAGGAAAAAGATGTTCGTAAAAGCCAATACTAATTGTACAAACACAAAAATTCATAATTAAATATTGATGACTTTTTAACTTTTTGAAAATAAAACTCTTATTTAAATAATTAAAACTTGGGATCCGCTAATATTAAGAGGTTGAACAAAAAATTTATTTCTTTTTAATGTTGCTAACAAACATGTAAGTCTTTGAATTAACTATTTAGCAAAAGATTCAATTCATTTGCAAATTCATCATATTAGTAAAATTATTTTTAAAGTTGTCATAACTCTTAAGGGTCGTTTGGTTTAGAAGCAAGTAATTATAGGAATTATTATATTCGAAGATTATAATGTAGGAATTATGATACAATAATTATATATATATATAAGACAGAAATTATAATGCAAGAATTAAATTAATAATTGTCTAACCTATATGTATTGATTATATGCTAAAATCGCCTAGAATATTCAAAATAGAGATCCCTTGAGCGGATTAGCCAAATTTTAAAGTTATTTTTTTTTCCTACAACTTTTTTTAGTGAGGTAAATGGTGGATAAGTATAAAAAGGCCATTTTGTAATATTAGTAAAAAAAAATCATTTTTTTAAATTTAACTTACTTGTCATCTATATTTATCTTTATCAATCTAGCTACTTATATGTCTGTTATTCTAAAAGCAAGATAGTTTTATACGAAATATTCTCGCTATTTTTTGCCTTTAGGAATAAATTTCGCGTTAGACAAAGTTATCGTTTAGTTTTTAGAGTTACATTTGACTTTTAAATGAGCTGAAATTTTGGCTATTAAATATTTTTTAATAATTTGAACTATATATAAACTTCAAATATTCAGGAATTTAAAGTCGCATAAAATGGTAAGCTATAAAGGTTGATTTTATAGTAAGTTCATTTTTTATTTATAGTATAAACTGCAATTAGCAATCAAAACTCAAAATTCTTTTTTCACACTTTATTTATCTATCAGTATTTATACAATTACACAAGTACAAAACGTCAACACAAAATATTGATTGACTTTCTTACTCTTTGTAAGTAAATTCGATGTTCGACAAAACTATAATTACAATTAATTTTTAGGACTTCATTATTTATTTTAATCGTTGTTTGGCCTTTCAGCGTTTCTTCCTCTATTTCATATTGTTATTTATCGTTTTCAAGAATTTTTAAATTCCTTTTTATTTCATCACACAATCAAATTATTTAATACTAATATTAATGTAATTTTCTTAAAATTATGTACTCAAAGATAGGGTACACGCGCAAAGAGCGTATCCTCTATATATATATATATACACACACATACACACACACCCCCCTACCTGACTTAATCTAATCCGTTCAATCGAAGAATACAAAATACTCTTGTAAATCTGGATAAAGAGAATCTTACCTACCATTTGATGGGAAACAAAATTCCATCTTTTGTACATATATAATACCCAGTTTCATATTCATGCAAAAAGTACTTCGCATTCCGCCATTTCCACTTCAGGGAAACAAGATACTTCCAGACTAGAAAAGATTCTTGCTAACACCATTAACATCAAAATGCATCGATATAATGGAATTAGTAAAATGCTAAATGCAGGCTTGGAACGTGTGAATGTATTTCTACAATTGTTTTCGATACAGACATAGAATTTCATTTAAAACCAGGATAC
Organism: Nicotiana glauca; assembly: GCA_026770625.1. Taxonomy (NCBI): domain Eukaryota; kingdom Viridiplantae; phylum Streptophyta; class Magnoliopsida; order Solanales; family Solanaceae; genus Nicotiana; species Nicotiana glauca. Next base: position 23,878 of record MU771371.1, on the reverse strand, counting down.
AAAACTCTACTTGAAAAACCAATGATCCTTGATTACACAATAATAGCAATAATAATAATAATCAATAAAAAGGATCTATCTTATCCAATGTCGACCCAAAAAAAGAAAGAGTACAAGTACATGTCAACCGAGAAATTAGCTCTTCATGCTGCCAAAGAACCTAGACAGTGGCAAAGGACCCTCAGCTTCTTCATCGTCACTGATCGATTGCTTTGACTTCGACTGGTGCTTCTTTTCTTTCTTCCTTCTCTTGGACTTAGATCTTGATTTTCTAGATTCTCTATCATCATCGTCAGAACTTGAAGATTCAGAGGATGAACTTGAAGAGCTAGATTCCGAATATCTCCTTGAATGCTGAATTAGGTAGTATATGTGTCATTGAGATGTTACTCAAGCAGACAATTTATTCTGCAGATCTTCAAATATAAATCGACAAGTCCAAAGTAACTTGTAAATTCTTAAGCCAAAATGTACAAGTAATTAAGAATAAGTTTGTGCAGTGTCTAACTTACAATAGCTCTACAAGCTAAAGCGCAGAAGACATTCCATTATCTATTGTAATATAGTGGAATAAAACATTGCGTTTAATTTCTCGTACTAATATCTGCAAGTCTAAAATATTTTTCAGACTCAAATACCTATGTATAAGAATTAACTTTTCCTTTGTAATTATTGAAGGTCAATACTTGTGAGGATAGAAAAAGTGGAAAATACATCTGCCATTTCCTTCGATTGAGATCTTTTACACACAAAACCTTCAAGAAAAGAAAAACAAAATTCAAAATTTCAAAGCTTTAGTTCTTGTTAGTTAGTTAGTTGTTATGTAAATAAGGATAGTCCTACGTGGAATAGGAGTAGCGTAGATATTGTGTATTATTATAAATAGGAATACTTGTATTATAGTTAGGGTACATCAATAACATAATATTTTTCCGTGCATTATTTCTCACATGGTATCAGAGCCGTGGTGGTGAGACATATCCGGGAACCAGAATACAACAGAAAGTCATCGTGCCTCAATTTTCCGGCGACTTTTCACGACTGTCTTGCGTCATCTCTCTCCGTAGGTGTTGTGCAAAAATCCAACCTACCACAAGATCCATCATTGTCCGATGACCAAATCCCACTCAACCTCTCTGACAGAAGCAGCCTCACGTGCTGTCAAAAGCTAGTGTTCCGGCGCGCTTCCGCGAGTATGACCTTTTCCGGCCATTTTTTTGGAGAAGTTCCTTAAGGACAGTTTGCTCGCCTACTAATTCCAACTCTACCCATTGAAGTTTCATCACATTCCGATAATCTTTTCTATTTTCCAGCGATTGTTTCAGTTTACGTCGATTACAATGTATTTTTTCTGCTGCTTGTTCACTGTTTCTGTGACCTAACACAATTTTGAACCAACTTTGCCACCAATTTTGTGACTTCGTAATTATTTGATCCATTCATGTCTCTCGGACTTGATGCTTTTGGCTCCAAGAACAGTGGAGTTGGAAATTTAGCCTTTATGATTACTTCTGAACCTCTACTAGGAAGTTCAAATTATTTATCTTAGGCTTCGTCTTTGGAGTTGTGGGGTAAAGGTCAAGGTGTTCAAGATCAGTTAATCAAAAAGGCTAGTGAACAACGACAAAAGATGTTTCTAGTTTTAACACTAGCGGGACTTCCTAATGACCTTGATTCAGTGCGTGACCAGATTATAGCTAGTCCGACTGTCCCTACAGTTTATGAATTGTTCTCTCGATTACTTCGCCTTGTTGCAGCACCAAGTCACCCAATGATCTCATCACAGACACTTGACACCTTTGTTCTCGCATCCCAAACAGTGAAAAATCGGGCATCTCAAACTATGGAAAATAGACGAGGAGGAGGTCATTTTGGGAGATCTAGACCTAAGTGCTCTTATTGTCATAAACTTGGACACACACGTGAAGTGTGCTATTCTTTACATGGTCGACCACCTAAAAATACTTATGTTGCTCAGACTGATACTAGACTACAGGTAACCAGGGATTTCCTTTATCTGAAGGGGAAAATAATGAGTTTCTTCAATATCGAGCAAGCGGACATCTCCACAAGTAGCCTCGGTTGTTTAGGCTGATACTTATGTTGCTAGTAATTCTTTTACTTGTGTTTCCCAATCTAGTACTTTTGGACCATGGGTCATGGACTTAGGCGCTTATAATCATATCTCTAGTAATAATCACTTTTGTCAAATATTGTGTATTCACAGTCTCTTCCTACTATTACTTTAGCCAATGGGTTTCAAACTAAAGCAAAAGGAGTAGGACAAGCTAATCCCTTATCTTCTGTCACTCTAGATTCCATTCTTTATGTCTCTGGTTGTCCTTTTAGTCTTACATATGTTAGTCGCTTGATTCGTGCACTCCATTGTGGCATATATTTTATTGATGATTCTTTTATTATGCTGGACCGCAGTACGGGACAGACGATTGCCACATGGCGTGAATCAGAAGGCCTTTACTACCTTGACTCGCTAAATCACTCCACAGCATGTTTAGTTACATATCCTTCAAACCTAATTCACATATGCTTAGGACATCCGAGTTTATCCAAGCTTCAAAAAATGGTGCCTAGTTTGTCTAATTTGTGTACATTAGATTGTGAGTCATGTCTGCTTGGGAAACATACCTGAGCCTCCTATCCGCGTAGTGTTGAGAGTCTTGAGAGTATGTTTTCTCTTTTGTTCAATCTGATATATGGGGCCCTATTCAACCTTGGGAGTTCGTTATTTGTTAGTTTCGTTGATGATTACTCAAGATGTACTTGACTTTTCTTAATGAAAGCTCGTTCTGAGTTGTTTTCTATATTCCAGAATTTTTGTGCTGAAATCAAAAATCAATTTGGTATTTCTATTCGCACTTTTCATAGTGATAATGCCTTAGAATATATATCCCCTCAGTTTCAACAGTTTATGACTTCTTAAGGAATTATTCATCAGACATCATGTCCTTGTACCCCTAAGCAAAATAAGGTTGCAGAGAGAAAGAATAGGCATTTCATCGAGATTGCTCACGCACTTCTCACTGATTCTCGTATTCCATTGTGTTTTTGGGGGGATGCAGTTCACATAGCCAGTTATTTGATTAATCGGATACCTTCATCTCCCATCCAAAATCAGATTCTATACCAGTCACAGTTATACTCTCTTCCCCCTCGTGTTTTTGGGAGCACATGTTTCGTTCATAACTTAGCCCTGGGAAAGATAAGTTAGCTCCTCGTGCTCTCAAGTGTGTCTTCCTTGGTTATTCTCGTGTTCAGACAGGATATCGTTATTACTCATATGATCTTCGTCGGTAATTTATGTCAGCTGGCGTCACTTTTTTTGCATCTAAACCTTTCTTTACCGCTTCTGACCACTTTGATATATCTGAAGTCTTACCTATACCGACCTTTGAGGAGTTTACTATAGCTCCTCCTCCACCTTCAGCCACAGAAGTCTTGCCCATTCCAACCGATGAAGAGTCTAGTATTGCTCCTATTAGATCCCCAGCCACAGGAACACTACTCTTGACTAATCGTCGTCGTCCGCACTCAGCATCAGGCCCAACTGATTCACGTCCTGCACTTGACCCTACTCCTACTGCGAACGTGTCTCTTCCTAGTACGCCAATTGCACTTCGGAAAGGTATACAGACCACACTTAATCCTAAACCCATTATGTCAATTTAAGTTATCACCCCATTATATTTTTATATCTTCTTCGTCCTCTGTTTCCATCCCTATCTATGTCTACGGGTGAAGCATTATCTCATCCAGGATGGCACAGGCCAGGATTGAATGGATGTCTGCTTTACATACGAGTGGTACTTGAAAACCTGTTCCTCTTCATTCAGATAAATTTACTTTTGGTTGTCGTTGGGTTTATACAATCAAAGCGGGTCCGGGCAGCCATGTTGATCGGCTTAAGGCCCGTCTTGTTGCCAAAGGGTATACTCAAATATTTGGGCTCAATTACAATGATACTCTCTCTCTCGTGGCTAAAATAGCATCAGTCCACCTTTTTCTATCCATGGTTGTTGTTTGCCATTGGCCTCTCTATCAACTGGACATCAAGAATGTTTTTCTTCACGGTGACCTTGAGGATGAAGTTTATATGGAGCAACCACCTAGTTTTGTTGCTCAGGGGGAGTGTTGTGGCCTTGTATAACGCTTGCGCGGTCACTTTTATGGTCTAAAGCAGTCTCCTCGAGCCTGGTTTGGTAAGTTTAGCACAGTTATCCAGGAGTTTAGCATGACTTGAAGAGAAGCTGATCACTATGTATTTTATCGACATTCTGCTTCAAGTCTCTGTATTTATCCGTTGGTCTATGTTAACGATATTGTTATTACCGACAATGATCAGGATGGTATTACTAAATTTAAGCAACATCTTTTTCAATACTTTCATACTAAGGATCTGGGCAAATTAAAGCATTTTCTGGGTATTGAGGTCACGTAGTCTAGTTCAGGTTTTTTTGGTCTCACAACGGAAGTATGCCTTAGACATTCTTGAGGAGATAGGAATGACATGTTGTAGACCTGTTGACACTATGATGGATTCAAAAATTAAACTTCTGCCAAGATAAAGGGAGCCGCTTAGCGATCCTGCAAGATATAAGTGGTTGGTTGGTAAATAAAATTTATCTCATAGTGACTAGACCTGACATTTCCTTTCCTGTGAGTGTTGTAAGTCAGTTTATAGATTGTCCGTGTGATAGTCATTGAGATGTAGCTATCAGCATTCTTTGGTATAAAAAATTGGCTCCAGGAAAAGGATTATTATTTGAGGATCGAGGCCATGAGCAGATTGTTGGATACTCAGATGCTGATTGAGCAAGAACACCTTTAGATAGACGTTTTACATCTGGTCATTGTATTTTAGTATGAGGCAATTTGGTATCTTAGAAGAGCAAGAAATAGAATGTAGTTGTTCGGTCTAGTACGGAAGCAGAATATTGAGCAATGGCTATGGCAACATGTGAGCTAGTTTTGATCAAACAATTGCTCAAGGAGTTGAAATTTGGTGAAATCAACCAGATGGAACTTGCGTGCAATAATCAAGTTGCTCTCCATATTGCATCAAATCCGATCAATAGAATCTTCTTCATTTTAGGATTTTAGGTTTAAATTAGTCGCTTTTGTGAATGAAAAAATGTTACAACCATCTTTTTGGATTCCTATCACAATCAAATTTTGAATTTGATTAATTTATTGGAATTGATAAAATTAGGAGTTCATAAAGAAATTAAATCTATATATCATGTTTAAATTACTGGCATTATTATTATTGATCGATAAAATTCGATAAAATCCATATCTGTAAAATAAAGAAAGAGGTGTTCCATGAGAGAACTAAACACATTGAGATTGACTGTCCCTTCGTTAGAGAAAAGATATTCTCAGGAGATATTGCTACAAAGTTTGTGAAGTCGAATAATCAGCTTGCAGAATTTTTCTCCAAGCCTCTCACTGGTCCTCGTATTAGTTATATATGTAACAAGCTCGGTACATATGATTTGTAAGCACCGGCTTGAGGGGGATCGTTAGTTAGTTAGTTGTTATGTAAATAAGCATAGTCCTACATGAAATAGGAGTAGCATAGGTATTGTGTACTGTTATAAATAGGGGTATTTGTATTATAGTTAGGGTACATCAATAACATAATATTTTCCCGTGTATCATTTCTCACAGTTCTGAGCAGAGGTCCTCTCTATTTCTACTTAGCTACTTGTATAAATAGTTTTTTTTAATGGCATCATTGCTTGGTTAAAGTATAAAATTGTAGTATGATAGACAAAAAAGCAGAACATGCACCTCCCCTATGCATCATGGTTGTAAAGGTACCTTAAAGCAAAATGACTCTTCAGATGAAAGAGATGACAGGCAAGTGTTAAGTCAACGAATAATTGGGAGAGCGGAATGTTGTGCAGAGGGCAAAATGGAGAAAGTAAGCTACTGGATGAAAGGGAAAAGTCGGGGACAAATCGGAGAAATAAGAAAATGCTCGACAGGAGGAACAAGAAGGTTGGAAGGGAGGGAGACGAAAGGAATAATTTATCAACATTAGTTCAGATGCAGATTCTTGTGTCCGGAATCTTCCGGATGGAGTTTGAGGGGTTTGAATAATATAACTCTTACCTGATATAGAGCAACGAAGGTGAGACGCAGGTAATGAAGGTATGTTGAAAGATAAAATAAAAGTAAAGGAACTAAAAGATTTGGAACGCTCATCAATTATGAAGCACGTGTGAGATGTGTAGAGGGGCGTGGAATGAAGAGATTTGCTTGGGGGGTGAGAGGGGGGGGGGGGTCTCTTAGTGTGGTTGCAACTGAAAAAGGGGGAAATACCAGAATCTTTTGTGGGGAGTGTATGGAGAGTTTCAGGGTAGAAGACGGGCAGGAGATTCCATGGGTTATTGGCAGGGATCTGACAAATTTCTTATCTAGACAGAGTGGAGGAGACAGTTCCAGAGGCCATTCACGTGCCTCTTCCTCGCTCACATCAGACCATATACCCATCTTGCTAGTGGTACTAGGATGGAAGAGGTTGAAAACATTTTCAGATTTGCAAAGAAATGGTCGCGGCACACAACTAAGGAAATAGCTGGTGATTGGTGGGGAAGTTGATTGAGTTCTAGTACACCCATACTTCTTTGGCAGGGGAATTAGCTCCGTTAAAAAATGAAGAAAGTGGAGCAGTAGGGTAGAAACAAAGCTGAGGTGTCTAATGAACAAACTCAGAGGAAGAAATGAAAGAGGGGAAGATGGATTTAAAAAGGGTAGAGAAAATGAAGAAGTGAAGGGGGAGTTACCAAATATGACAATTGGCAAACAGATAAAAAAATAACGGTGTTGCGACTAAAAAAGTGTGACTGTGTTAGCAATGTTAATTTTGAATCAATTAGCTTACACTAAGAGAAGAGATTTGTGAACATAATTGAGGTGGACATCTAAAGTAAGAGGAAAGAGAGGAAGTAAGAGAGCTATTAAGGTCTTCTACAGACAATTGTATAAAGAATTAGAGAAGATACCAAACTAGGAGTGGATTTTAGCAACATACGGGAGGAAATAAGAGTGTCCGAAGAGAGAGTTCACGGAGAAGGAAACATAAGGGTAATTAGCAGCAATGCAGGGGACAAAGTACATACCTTGACGATTTTACAACATAAATAAAGAAAATATCATGACATTTCCATTCTAGAAGAAAATTTGAGAAGAGTACCAATGCTTCTTCTTTAATGACAATTATCAAAGATGGAACATAAATAAAGAAGAAATCATGAGTGCAGCAAGACATTTCCGTTCTAGAAGAAAATTTGAGAAGAGTACTAATACTTCTTTAATTACAATTATTGGACAAGGCAAACAGTATCAAGGATTTCAGACAGATAAATTTAGTGGGTAACATCTACAAGATCATCTAAAGGTGTTATAGGTTTCACTATTGAGACTTCTCTCTTTTTCGCTTCCCTTGTACTAGGGAGGCACTCCATTTGTTTTTAGTACAAATTTTTAGTTTATATTCAACATGGAGATAAAAGTATACAGACTATTTGACAATTGATAAGCTATTCTTCATGGAAATTCATTTAGTTCAACTGCTACTGCATGTTCAACATTTAACAGAGACACCAATTAGAATAGAACATTGATAATTGATAGCTAGAAAGATTTAGTAAGTTCAAATTTTTGGTCAAGCAATTACCTATTCAGACGCTTATAGAAGTACATATGAAGCTCTCAATTGTTAGTTTTAAGGATTAGCATGTGTTACTTCTTATCTCATCAAGTCAAATATATGTTAGCTAATTTTCCCTATTTTAATCTTTCCAGGTAATTTATGTTTTTGACATTTCTTTCATTCCAAGCACATAGATCATCTAATAACCCTTTTATATCTTATAATCATATATCCTTTCTTTCAACATGTTTTTCTTCTTGATGACCAAGAAATCCATATGGGCCCAACCTCTTAGGACCAACCGCCACCTCGAAACTCGAGGATAATGCGGCCCTTTTACCCTTCTCCACTTGAATACCAGGCTTAGTTTGCATGGCACAGGGGTCGAACCAGTGATCTATGTCACAAGAACCTCAACCTTTGCCACTTGAACTAACCCTAGGGGGCAATGTTTTGTTCCAACAACATAGTCGGTCACTTAGCGACATGAGAAATGACAATCAAGAATCAGAAATAAATCATTGTTTCGGTTGATTTGGTAAACCCCCTCCCCAGGTTATTTAATGTTGTTTTCCCACTTTCCCTATATTTACTCGAACTCCCAACGTTTTGGTTGGAAGAGGAGGGACTCAACCGCGAGAGTAACTCTCTCTTGTCAAATTGAACCAATTCAAATTCAGTCTATCACTTTGAAATTTCATCTTACCATATATAGGTGGAAATTGTAAGCATAAATGTGCTATATTGAATTTTCTTATAACATGCACAGACAGCTCTAGTTAACATATAATAGACAGACCTCAAAAGTCCTTTAAATCTCATCAATAAGTCCAATGATCAAGGACTCATTCAGCAGCAATTGAAAGCAATGAGAACCGCAGACAATCTTTATCTCACCTGAAACTAAAAATTCTCCTCTTTTTGTTTTCATCGGCTACAACACAGTTAAGTTAGATGGCTTAGAGAAAATCAAAAGGAGCTACTAGGAAGCTCAAAACTGGCAGGAGGACCTGGCCATGATATGGAAGTACAATATCCCAGGCACCAATGCGCCATTCACAAACCCTTTATTGGTGAATCTGATTCTAAGTTTCTAAGACCAGTGAAACCCCTAATCGACCAAAAATTAGATCAACCAATTTCTCACTGAAGATAGAAATGGGTATTTGCACCTTTTTACTAGGGCCTAGGGTGTCGTTGTCTTCAGTTACATAACATTTTCTCTATTTGAAAAATTATAGAATAAGTTCTAACCCAAAAAATAATATTTGGTTTCATCTAAATGCAATGCAAATGATATGGTATCAAGCAAGATGATTCAGGTAGCTACAACTTGCCACTTTAGGATAGAAAAACCAACAGCACTAAAAGATTTTTGAACATGTTTATTTCATGGTATAATATAAAAAGACAACCATGCTTAACCTAAGTAAGATTATGGGCAACTTTTCATTCTCACAAGCAAAGGAAAGAGGTCTAGATTGAACAAAATCTTCACCTTTCTCTTTTTGCTTTTGTGTTTCTTTGTATCTTTGTCCTTCTTATCTGCAACAATGAATTTCACCGTTAAGGAAGAACTGATTAAGTCATTAGAAATTTAACACACTAAAGATATAACTATACTAAAAGAACTAGAAAATTGTCCCATTCTGCAATTTCAGAACACTGTACCCTTTTTATGGCTGTGTTTACTGCTGGAATGGTTCCTCCCCTGAGAGAGCTTGATGGCCCTTTCAGCATCTAGCTGAGCTCTGTATTCCCTCATCATTTTATCTTTGTCTGCTTCTAGCTCGCCTTTTCTCATTTCTTCTTCCTAAAAGAGTATCATTAGTATTATGCATCTCCAGAATAAGACACAGAGAATAAGAAAGAACAGCTATATTATCAGGAAACAATAGAAATAATTTTTTTTTCTAAAAGAAAATAATACTAGTAGTCATCCACAAAATGCAGAAGTTCTCCAAGAACCAGGTAGTTAGTAACAGCTAAAAATATCCAACCTCCAAATGTTCATGCAATTACTTGCTAGTTGTACAAAACAACATAATGATTAAAGCAAGGCCATCTAGACACATTCTGCATACTGGAGTTGTTCCTCAGTATGTAGGGCTAGTGGTGTCTGCAAAAATATCCAGCACTAATACACCATAACCAAGCATACTTAGTTCCTCTTTTCGTATCTTTCTTCAAGGTTCGCTTCAGAAGTGTTCTCACTGTACCTACAAGTAGGTATGTTTACTTTCACAATTTCATTTAAGACAATTGCAATGGTGTTTATTAAACAAATTTAACCATGTTTTCTTATATAATTGTACTTCGATGTAACAACCTAATACATCAACTAACATTTTCTTTCTATGTTCTACCTAGCTTCAGAAAGCAACAAACTGATCAAATTTGAAGCCATGCAGTCCAAGTAAGCAAAACCTGCAAATTACAAACCAAAAATATGTACACTCTCCTATGACCATCAAGGTGGCTGAGTATGTTACCTTCTGTTTCTTTTTGTACTCTTCCCAGGTAACTGTATGAGATGTTTTAAGGCTTGCCAAACGAGCAGCATGCCACTCTGGTGTATGAAAAGAACCATCCACCTGCGACAGTCCTCATCAGACAAAGCACAAAAACAAGGAACAGAATTCTCCAACATACTAAATAGAAAAAGTTAGCTCAATTATATAAATTTCAAGAAAAACATAAGCATCACAAATACAAACTAAAATAATTAGAGTCTAGAGATAACGCTACTCAGAATTAATTAGTTTTTATTTGTCTTATACAATCAATGAAATGAGTAATTGTTTTTCTTATATTTTACCATCATGAAGCTTGATCAAATACTTCCAGTTACAGTTGTTAATTTCTTAACAGTGAAAGTTGTTTCCATATAAGGGTATGTTGAATCTCCTCTTCTTCTTGTTTTCCAGTTACTTTTTCACTAGTCAAGATTGCCTTTTTTTTGCTCCGTGCTACTATGTGTATATTATTCTGCCTTAGGACTCTGAGAAAAAGAAAAGTTTTTGCATGTCTTTCTTGTTGAAATGACTCTAGATTCAGAGGTTTGAGTCCCAAAAAATTAAACTCCCTTGGCATGTTTTGCACATAGAAAATCGTTTCCTCACACTCCCAATGTCTGGAGAAAATGATTTTCCTCACATATTGGCAAAAGTCATTTTACACCAAAATATTTTCAGAAGACTAGTCTTATTCCTTATCCTACACATCGTATAATTACCATATGTCACCACTGAAAATAGAAAATGATGTTCTAAAGTAAAAAAAAAAATTCTGCCACACCAGACCAAGCTGAAGCAGATACTTTTACACAATTAATCAGTAATCACAATGTCACCTTTTTAACAAAAAAGATAATATAATATCTTGAAAATCTTACCAAACTCAAAAGCAGCACTAAAATTATTAAGTCAACAATAATTTACAACCAAATAAAAATCTTAAGCAAATATTCAAAAAATCAAACCACAAAAGTAAAAAGAATGAAGTTGAAGTGAAATAGAATAGTGTGAAAAGGGACGAACCATTCCATCATCAACATCTTCAGGTCCGGCTGAGCTAGAACCAACCCTCGCTCGCTGCATAGCTTTGTAAGCTTGATTTTTTCCCATTCTTTTAAATTAAAACTCAGTTTTAGAATTTGAACAGATTCAAATGATAGAGTACTTGGAATATATAAAGCGAGAAAAAAGGGTGAACTTTGGGTTATTATCACACACACGATGATAAAAGATAGTATAGTAATAGTATAGATCTTGTTTTCCAGGAGGAAAAAAGAAGAATGAAAACCGCGACCGAGTTGTATTTGGATAGAATTTATTTTGATTGTTTTCCGTTTGGGTATATATGGATATCGGTTTATGGGTTTCAATTTGGGTGTTTTTAGGCTTTCTCTTTTAACCTATAGTTATATTTTGATCCAGTTAAGAAATATTTTAAGAAAATTATTCCACACTAAAATTTTAAAGTGTGCTCCTGATTTTTCTAATCAGATATCGAAGCTTACTTCTGATGATCGCCAAAATTTGTGATAAAATTCTATCGATTACTATAACTTATTATTAAGGAAAATCCAATTCAACATGAGAAAAAGTCTTACCCAGCATAATTTAAAATTCTAGCATGAGATATTTTTCTCAAACTTTTATTGCCACATATTAAAAAAATTAACAGTAACACAAAAGTATCATATTTGTGCAAATAGCCCCAATATGTAAAAATGAAAGATTGTTGCTTCGTTTTAGGGTTTTGCGAAACAACAACAATCCAGTGTATTCTCACAAGTGGGATCTGGGAGGGTAATATGTACGCAGACATTACCCCTACTCCANTCCAAACCTCTAGCCTCTCGTTGACGTCGCGTCTTGTCTCGTCAATTAGGACTATATCATCAGCAAATAGCATACATCATGGCACCTCCCCTTGAATATTATGCGTTATGACACCCATCACCAGGCAAATAGGAAAGGGTTGAACGCAGAACCTTGGTGCAACCCCGTAACAACCGGAAAATGCTCGGAGTCGCCTCCTACTGTCCTAACCCGAGTCTTAGCTCCATAATACATGTCTTTAGTCACCCTAATATAGGTAATTGGGACCCCTTTAACCTCTAAGCATCTCCATAAGACCTCCCTAGGAACCCTGTCGTACGCTTCCTCTAGATCGATAAACACCATGTGGAGATCTTTCTTCTTATCCCTGTATTGTTCCACCATCCTCCTAATAAGGTAGATAGCTTCTGTGGTAGATCGCCCTGGTATGAACCCGAATTGGTTGTCTGAAATAGACACCGTCCTTCGCACTCTTATTTCTACCACTCTCTCCCAGACTTTCATGGTATGACTCAGTAATTTGATACCCCTATATTTGTTACAGCGATGGATATCACCTTTGTTCTTATACAACGGAACCATTGTACTCCACCTCCACTCTTCAGGCATCCTATTAGTCTTGAATATAACATTAAATAACCCAGTAAGCCATTCCAAGTCTGCTCTGCCCACACACCTCCAAAGTTCAACCGAAATTTCGTCTGGTCCGGTAGCTCTTCCCCTCCTGATTGTAAGGCCCCGTGAAATCCCTACTCAAAAATCCGGATCCCGTGGTGCCAAGTTAGGATCATATGTTAGAAATTAGTCAANCAAGTGGCGATATATTAGTACTAGCAATAGACTCATAATAAATAACATAAAATACACAACATAACATAAAATAACAACAATATAAGGAATATAAGAAATACGAGAAACAGGACGGTATACTAATATCTAGAATATAAAGCCCTGCATCAGTAGCTTATCCGTAGCATCCTAAGCCTAACTGCTAACTGTCTAGTCTCACTCTAGCGCGCTGTAGAAATATTCCCAACTTTCCCCTAACCTAAAACTTTAATGCTCGATCTCCACAATCCCCTGTCAAGGGTTATGTCCTCAGTAATCCTAAGTCGCGCCATATCCTGCCTGATCATCTCTCTCCAATGCTTCTTAGGTCTCCCTATACCTCTCCTCGTGCCCAGCACCGCCAGTCACTCACAAATTCTCACCGGTGCATCGGTGCTCCTTCTCTGAATGTGCCCGAACCATCCGAGTCTTGCTTCCCGCATTTTATCCTCCATGGGCGCCACACCCACCATCTCTCGAATAACTTCATTCCTAATCTTATCCATCCTTGTATGCCC
>MU771365.1:55828-94465 GCA_026770625.1 Nicotiana glauca | reverse complement strand
TCTTTGACCTCAACTTTCTGATCTGCCTATCCAAAATGGCCACTGGCTCCTCAATATAAGATAGATCCTTGTCCAGCTAGACTGAACTGAAATCTAACACGTGCGACGGGTCACCATGATATCTCCGAAGCATCGAAGCATGAAACACCGGATGAACTCCAGCTAGGTTGGGAGGTAAGGCAAGCTTACAAACAGCCTCCCCAACTCGCCTCAAGTTCTCAAAAGGCCAATAAACCTCGGACTCAACTCCCCTTTCTTCCCAAATCTCATAATGCCCTTCATAGGCGAAACACGAAGCAGAACCTATTCTCCAACCATATCGGAACCATCACGAACTTTCCGGTCCTCATAACTACTCTGTCTGGATGGGGCTACACATAGTCTATCCTGAGTGACTTTAAACTTTTACAAAGCATCCTGAACCAAATCTGTACCCAATAATCTAGCCTCACCTATCTTGAACCAACCCACCGGGTCCCTGGTGCTTATATTTCACCTGCTCACAGTTGGGGCACCGAGCTACAAATGCGACTAGGCTCTGAAAGATCCAACCTCACAACTGGCTGGCTAAGGCCTGAACCTCCATCGCCATAGGCCTCTTTGATGCAGGTAGGTAAGCCAAACTTCCCAAACTCTCTGCCCGGCGACTCAAAGCATCAGCCATCACATTGGCCTTGCTCGGGTGATACAGAATAGTAGTATCATAATCCTTCGACAACTCAAAACACCTCCTCTGACGCGGATTTAGATCTTTTTGCTTGAACAAGTGCTGAAAACTATGATGGTCAATATAAATCTCACAAGGCACACCGTACAAATAATGACGCCAGATCTTCAACGCGTGAACAATAGCAGCTAGCTCAAGGTCATGTACAGGGTAATTCTTCTCGTGTATCTTCAACTGCCGGGACGCGTAGGCAATCACCCTACCGTCCTGCATCAATACCGCTCCAAGTCCAACCCGTGAGGCATCATAATAAACTGTATAGGACCTCGAACCTATAGGTAATATCAAAATGGGGGTTGTAGTCAAAGTTGTCTTGAGTAGGGGTGTTCATGGTTCGGTTTGGATTGGTTATTTCTTAAAAATAAACCAAACCAAGTAAGTCGGTTTTTCAAATATTAGAACCAAACCAAACCAATTAAGTCGATTTTTCTTGATTCAATTTATGTTGGTTTTTCGGTTTTTTCGGTTATTTATCGGTTTTTTTCCTTAAATATAAGACATACACTACCAAATACATATTCCGGCAACTACATTTTTAATGTAACACCATCAAATAAACTGCCCTTTGAGAAATCTATTATTTATCAAGATATATTGATGATAATTAGATCAAATAGTGATGAATAATTTAAGGACTCAATTAAAAATATGTTATTTTTAACACGAAATAGATTCTTAAACTAAACAAAAGAAAACTACTCATTAAATTAGAATGTAAAGGTAAAGAACTATATTAAAAGTGTAAACTATTAATATTTACCATAAAGTTTTTGAAACGTTGTATAACAATATACATATATATAGGTGTAATAATAAATTTGAAATATTTACTCCTATAGTCGGTTTGGTTCGGTTTTTTTCTGACTAAAACCAAAACCAAACCAAATTTGATCGGTTTTTAAAATTCAAAACCAAAACCAAACCAAACCAAACCAAAAAGTATCGGTTTTTTTGGTCGGTTTGATTTGGTTTTCGGTTTGGTTCAGTTTTTCGGGTTTTTGTGAACACCCCTAGTCTTGAGCTTCTAAAAGCTCGCCTCACACTCCTATGTCCACTGAAATGGAGCACCCTTCTGAGTCAATCTAGTCATAGGAGCTGCAACGGATGAAAACCCCTCCACAACATGACGGTAGTAATCCGCCAAGCCGAGGAAACTGCGAATCTCTGTAGCTGAGGAGGGTCTAGGCCAACTCTGCACTGCCTCTATCTTCTTCGGATCCACCCGAATACCCTCACTTGATACCACGTGTCCTAAGAATGCCACGGAATACAACCAGAAATCACATTTTGAAAACCTTGCATATAATTTCTTTTCTCTCAGAGTCTGAAGAATTATCCTCAGGTGCTGCTCCCGATCTTCCCGACTCCGGAAATACACCAAAATATCATCAATAAAGACAATAACAAAGAGTAAGGATATGGCCTAAATACACCGTGCATCAAATGCACAAAAACTGATGGGGCATTGGTCAACCCAAATGACATACATGGAACTCATAATGATTATACCGAGTCATGAAAGCAGTCTTCAGGATAGCTGGCTCCCGAACCTTCAACTGATGGTAACCTGAGCATAAATCAATCTTAGAGAACACTTGTGCGCCCTGAAGCTAGTCAAACAGATCATCAATACGAGGCAAAGGATAACGGTTCTTCACTGTAGCCTTGTTCAACTGGTATAATCGATATACATACGCATAGAACCATCCTTCTTCTTCACAAACAAGACAGGAGCACCCCCAAGGTGATATACTGGGCCAAATAAAATCCTTATTAAGGAAATCCTGTAACTGATCCCTCAACTTAACTGAAGGTTTCACCTAATCCTTAGTCCATAACCTTAGGACAGGAACCAAACTTCAAAATCTGCCATTTGTCATAGGACCCGAATTCCACATCATCACACTACATTAGTCTTATTTCAACACACTTCAACTTTTAATAGCACTTAAATACTTCGAAATTGTTTTCTTCAGGATGTTACATTCTCCCCCACTTAGGGTCATTCGTCCTCAAATACATAATGTAACTTATCTCTTTCTTCGCACATCTTAATGTCTCAAATTTTTTTTTTAACCCCCAAATTTTTCAAAAATTTCTGCAGAGCCTCCCTTGTAATTGGGCCTATCCACTTGCCAGAGTAACACCAAAACAACTCCTAACAGCACATCCACAACCCAATAAAATACCGCAATGTATATATAAATAATACTAATCTTTACATTACAAGCATCACATTATCATAATGATATCTGGACGTGAAACACATCATCTGTATGCCCATAACCACGTCTCTGCCCATAAAAGTTGTTCATAAATTACAACATTGCCAATTAGCCTTATGTCAACAAACATCTTATTTCAAACCTCCACTTTACTCACAACGAGGCATGGAGATCTCATAATTACTTACTCGAATTAACAAGTCATACTTAACGCCACCTGGGCGCCCATCTCGTAGGCTAAAACTCAATGTTTACAACACAAAAATGACTGAATATGAAAAGAAAATACACAAGAATTGTCAAATAAGCCTAACAGGCATGACTCCCATTTAAAATATAGTAAAAAATTTTAAATTTCATAAAATGAGAATTTTAAACACATAAACTTTTCACCGCCAGGACCTTATCCTTATATAACATCTACCGCAGCTTCTAGCTCGGTTCAAAATATTTCACATTATATAAAAATTTGAGGATCTCATCCTTAACTCTGAATCACAAGTATTTGCACATTGTACCAACTAAAAGTTTTCATTTCCTTTCTTTCTTCTTTTCAATAATTTCCGTCAAAGAAAATCACAACATATAATGAACCCTCATACCGATAGGGCATATAATTGACAATTAAAATTAATTATCCTGAAATTAAATCAAAACCCATTGTAGGAAGTAATAGAAAGTCACTTTTAGCCTCATAGATATTCTTAGTGACCAACACATAATGATAGGGATAGCTATCTCCATATAATAGCCCAATGTGAGTATTCACATAAATAGATTTCAGGATTACGAAGTTAACTCAAGAGTGGAGCATATTAAGAGGACTCACCTCAAATTTTCAAAACCAAATCAAATTAAGGAAAAATATCCTTTTTATAACAATCAGAATTGTACATGTAATGACACCATCTGGTGTAGTGGCCTCAGCCACACTATAGCAATTATATCAATGGGTCGGGCATCCACCTCTTAGGCGCCACCTACCTGTTCGTTCTCCATATCTAACTTGTAGCGCATGTAGATTAGTAAATACAATGGAGTGTGTTGACTGAGTGTTCCTATGAAATAGATTTCTCCCAAGTCTGGGACAATTTCTCATAATGTTTCTAGTATCACCACATTCATAACAACCTATCTGTAGTTCGGCTACTCGCACTGAGTTTGTGCCGGATAACTAGAATAATCATTTAAGGAATCCCATGCTAGTGGTCCATTAAAAGTTGACTATCCCATGAGAGTGCCCTGATTAATTGGAGCACTACGAGTATTTTAAAATTTTTTCCATTTCCCTGCTGATACTGAAATGTAGAATTATTAGGGACATAGGAAAATCAAAAGTCCCAACATCATCCCATACAAATATTAGCTCTTACTCATATACAAGTTTCAGAGAACTTTTGAATACAATATAAATACATCTCAGGTCAAATCTGATATGACACATGACCCACAATTTGATTGCTGATAGTGGACTCTCTTCACTTTGGTGCAAAGCCATAAGATACATCCCGATACTCCACAATACTAACCTTTATCGCTCATACGTCACCATCATAAGACACCTCAAGCCGTTTGTTTGTCACATGTCATTCTTAGAACATTTAAAGTCACTTTCTCCAGTATCTCGGTTGCTAGTTGTACCCTTCACTAAATAGACATCTCATACGAACCACATAGTTACTATTACTACCAACTATCTTTAGATCTACATCCACCTCGTGACTCAACCATTACTGCGACGATTAAGCAATTAAGTAAACATTCTTAAGACTGTACTTATCAACCAGATGGCAGAACCTATTGCACTCCCATGTGCATAATTGAATGATCTCTCAATACTTCTGTATTATTGATATGGATGACACACTGTAATAATGGTTGAGTAAATTCTTGGCTCTTTTGAAATCCTTCTGTAGCATCACGAACCTTCGGCGCATAGTTGATACTGAGTGCGCAAATTCCAATACACGAGTGGATGCAAAAGAACATATGATATAGGCTCCAACTGAATAAATGACGCACGATAAGGAATGAAATGAAGTGGAATTTAGACGTCTCCGTACCGATCAGCGAGACTCTAATAAACCGGCCTGTGTCCCGTGACTCCTATGAACCTAGAGCTCTAATACCAACTTGTCACGACCCTAGTTCACCAATTGTGAACATGTCATGATGGCACCTAGTCTTCACGACCAGGTAAGCCTAACACATTGCGGAAGTAACAACATTTGTGAAATTTATATTCATAAGGTAAATAAGATGAGTAATATATACAGTTGCCGCCTGGCACATACACTTTAATACTTTAAATTATAGAACCATCCCAAAGACCTGGAAACCCACGGGCAACACAGGCTAAGAATAATACATAACACTGCTCTAATCATCCAGGAAGTCTATAACAAGGAAGAACAGAATAGCATCTAGCTAATTGAAGGGTAGAGTGAGAGGGAGACTCTTCGGTCTGCGGACGCGGCAGATATACCTCAATTCTCCGAAATGCTCTCTGCAGCTACTGATAATGCACATGCGTAGAGGTACCTGGATCTGCACATGAAAAATATGCGCGGAAGAGGCGTGAGTACACCACAACGGTACTCAGTAAGTGCTAAGCCTACCCTCAGCTGGGTAGTAACGAGGAAAGGTCAGGGCCCTACAGAGACAGAAATAATAAAATATCAAGATATTAACAGTATCGAAGTATGATGAAAACTAATGAACACAGCGCTGGGATAAGACAGTTCAATCAAATATAATACTGTAAGGCAAACAAAAAAAAACATAGAGTAAATACAGCAAAATTACAAGAATACCGATGAGGGTCTCCTAGGATACCGTCCTGTAGCCCTTTTCTCAACTATCCAATGGAACTCCCGGGATACCGTCCCGTAGTCCAAATCTCATATCAATATCAAAGGATCTCCCGGGATACTGTTCCGTAATCCAATCATCAGTGTACAGGGGGATCTCCCGGGATACCGTCCTGTAGTCCCAAAATAAAAGTGCAAGGGGATCTCCCGGGATACTGTCCCATAGTCCCAAAATAAAAGTGCGGGGGGATCTCCTGGGAATCAAACACGTAGTCCCAAAGTAAAATACAGGGGGGTCTCCCGGGAATCAAACCCGTAGTCCCAAAGTAAAATGCAGGGGGGTCTTCCGGGAATCAAACCCGTAGTCCCAAAGTAAACAAACAAGGGGGAACTCCCAGAATCCCGCATCCGTAGTCCCAAAGTAAAATGCAGGGGGATCTCTTGGGAATCAAACCCGTAGTCCCAAAGTAAACAAACAAGGGGGAACTCCCGGAGTCCCGCATCCGTAGTCCCAATGTAAATGCGCAACCAACATTAGTGAATTATTCAGAAATTTAAGTACAACAATACAAGGCATCAAATAATATTGGCCTAACATGCTCCACATACTCATAGTTAAGACAATTTAAATAAATAGGAAGCTTGGATCAATTAGACATGCTCTTCTACGCTAGCACAAGCTATAAAAGCAAGTAAAGTAAGGCAAATATGAAAGAGAATCCAAATCAACTATTTAAGTAAAATTCGAGTTTCAACAATTTGCTCAAGTACGCGCTCGTCACCTCACGTACAAGGCATTCAATTACCAATTATCACATCCTAAGGGAGAAGTCCCCCACACAAGGTTAGGCAAGCCACTTACCTCGAACCGGTGCGAAATCAACTAGGGAACGATGCCCTTGCCACGAGTATCCGACTCCAAATGGCCCAGATCTATTCAATTCAATTACAAATCATAAATAATATTACAAACAACTGATTCCACTATTGAAATTAAAGCTAAGGCCCGAAAATAGGTAAAATGACCAAAATGGCCCACAGGCCAACGTCTCGGAACTGAATAATTTTCATATTTTCAGAAACCTCGTATTCTCACGAGTCTAACCATATAAAAATCTCAAAAATCGGAGGTTGAATGCCCCCTCAAAACCCAATAGTTTAGTCAATGAACTTTCACCCAAATTCTTCCATTTTTGATCCTTAATTCGAATTTAAAAGGTGGATTTAACTACTAAATGATGGAATATAACTAGAAAGGATCATAGAAATGTTACCCAATAATCTCCTCTTCAAAACCCTCTCAGAATCGCCCTTGCCCGAGCTCAAAATTGATTTTCCAACTTTTTGAAACTTAACCCTCGATTTTGGTATTTCTGGACAGCGGTTTCCGCTTTTGCGGTAGCGGTCCCGCTTATGCGGACAAACCACCACTTTTGCAGTTTTCACTTAAAGGGGTCGGAGTCCGCTTATGCGGCTCCGCCTTTGCGCATAGATGACCGCTTCTGCGATCTCGGGGGAAAAGGGGCCAACTCGCTTCTACGGCGCAAAGGCCGCTTCTACAGTGCCTCTTATGCGGTTCCCATGCCGCAGAAGCAAAAATAACAGAAGCCTGCTGCAATTTTTCCTTCTAACTTCCAAAACTAACCCGTTGAGCATCCGAAATCATCCCGGGACCCCCAGGACCCCAACCAAAAGCACCAATACGACCTAATACCTTATTCGAACTTGTACCAATCCTCAAAACACCTCAAACAACTCCGGAAACCCAATTAAATCAAGGATTCAAGCCTAAGAACTTCAAATTCTAACCAAATACGCTTTCGATCAAAAACCTAACCAAACCTCGTTCGAATGACCTCAAATTTTGCAGACACATCCCAAATGACATGAAGGAGCTACAACAACTTTCAGAATTCAAATCCAACCCTCAGATCAAAAACTCACTATCGGACCAAAAACTTCAAAAGTTCAAACTTCGGCATTTTAAGCCTAAATGAGCTACGGACCTCCAAATAACATTCCGAACACGCTCCCAACTCCAAAATCACCTAATAGAGCAAACAGAACCATCAGATTTCCATTCTGAGGTCGTCTTCACACTGTTCCAAATACTGCCATTTTTAAACTCTTAAACTCTCATTTAGGGACTAAGTGGCCCAAAACACTCCGAATTCTAATACCGAACGTCCCGGCAAACCAAAATAGCAGAAATAAACTTAAGGAAAGCAGTTAATGGGGGATCGGAGCATAAATTCCAAAAATGACCGGCCGGGTCATTACAGGACAACTCGAGGGGGAAGGCACGAAACTGTCGACTGCACCGCTGATCGACTGATTTTATTGCAAATAATCCTTTATGAATTTAAGGGTAGTAAATAGGAAGCGCGCAACCACTCATTAAAGTGTTTCCATATGATTTGATACGCACGAGTGGAATATAATGTGGAGCATGATTTATGCAGCAATTAATAACATGTAGTCAAGTATTTTCACGTAAGAAAAAATAAATACAGTATTTAACTAATTGAAAGAGAGTTACAGGAAAAGAAAACAAAGAGACAAGTCAGTTTCAGGGCAGTAAAAAAATCATAAATGCTTAATAAATATATAGTTAAATTCAAATAAAGGAGAAGGGTACGGGATAAGCATGCTTGGACTAATTTGCAAAAGACAAGTTCATTATTGTAAGAGCCTAAAGGTATCCCCAGCAGAGTTGTCATGCAGTCGCGCCCCCTTTATTACACTCTTTTGGATGGGGAAGTTCGGGTTTCGACATGCATGGGATAATAACTCATTTCATTTTGGGAATTGGGTATTGAAAGAGTCGCCGCCTAACGGATTATGGTGCGTTAGGCCCCAAGAGGGATTAACTCTTGGGTTGGTCTGCTTTACCAGAGATTATGGTAAGGGCTCAAAGTAACCTCGAGGGGGAGGTGTTAGGCTCCCCTCTTGGTCCACAACTGTGGGTCCCGGACGAACTTATATTCACAATTAGTCCATTACAAGTAAACAATTGAATCAATTAGGTCGCAAGTAAAGCATGTTAAATTACTTAAGTGATAAGATTTAAACAAATTGTAAAACAAAGGTTTTAAATAAAAAAAGAAGAATTTTGGTGAAGTAGGGTTCCAAGGTTAATTATCCTATAGGATCACCACACACAATGTCCGGTAAACTATCCTCAATGAGGGGCTACACCTGACATTAGCGCGTGGTCATCATATCCCATATCTACCATTCCTATCCCCTTATTGGTCATGCAAAGTGAGCGTTTGGTCAACGATATCTATTGCGTGTTGCTACCTGTCCCTTCTTAATGATCCTGGAGGGAGTTAGGACCTCAACTTATAGGTGGTTCTAGACATACCCCTAAGGTTTTAAAAGGTGAAAATTGTAAGGCGACAATCAAAACACTTAGGACTTTCAGCACATAAAAGGGGCAATTAGAGGCTCAGAGTTTCCTCCTCAAACAAACACATAAGCAACATGACTCAAGCACAATTAAGGTCATTTATTAGACATTGTCCTAAAGGCAGGATATCTAGGTGAATATGCAGAAGATGAACAACCTCTTTTAGACTCAAAAGTTATAACCCTAGCAGTTACCTATGGATTTTTCAAAGCATGTTAGGATCAAAAAATATTAGACAATAGAAACAGCTTCAGAGTGCAGTTTTGAAAATGCCCAAAAGGCTTGCCTACACGCGGATTGCTGATTAGCATATTTGTATAACGAAACAAAGAAGGTTTTGAAATGAATTTTCTGCATTACCTATAGGCATGATATCTAATGATATTGAGGCAGTTTTGAAGAACCGGTTTCAGGAAATATGGAATACTTAATTGTCACGATCCCGGTTCGCCCTCCGTGAACCATCGTGATGGCATCTAGTCTCTACAATTAGGTAAGCCTAAAACACGGAAGATAAACCAATTTGCAGAAGAAAAAAATTTAAAACAAAAATAGTTCAATAAAACAACGTTTAAAAGTTCCGCTCAGCATATACAATATTAGTATTTGAAAAACATGCGCAGAAAGGGCATGAGTACACCATAGGGTACTTAATAAGTGTCAAGCCTAACCTCGGTCGGGTAGTGACGAGGAAGGTTAGGGCCCTACTGAGATAAGATAAAAATACAAGGTATGACAGAATAAAATAAGCAATACAGTTGAAAGCTAACAATAAGAATTTAATATGAGAAAGTAAGGAAACACAATAACTGAAAACAGAGGCTAAAACGATCACAAGGATAGTAACCGGGGATCTCTCAGTATCCCAAGGATCTCTTAGTATCCTTAATATATACTAGAGATCTCTTGGTATCCCAAAGATATCTTGGTATCCTAAATATACATGCTAGGATCTCTCGGTATCCCACACCTCAGCTCAATCATAAGTACGTACAGGGGATCTCCCGGGATGCCTTCCCATATTCCCAGAGTAAAACACATAACAATAGCAAAAAGAATACACAATTTAAGCTCAACTTCATACCAAAGTAAAATAGATAATTCTAACCTAGCATGCTTCGTGTAATACAAATGAGGAAGTTAAAGCAAATAGAGCAATTTAGTCAATTAGACATGCTTCTCTAGGCTAACAGCAAGTTTAAATTCCAAGCAGTTTAAGCAAGAAAGGGAAAAATACAATTTAAAGTTATTTTAATGAAAACAGAATTTTCAATAATTAGCACAAGTACGCACTCGTCACCTTATGTACAAGGCATTTGAATTATCACAATACCAATCCTAAGGGGAATGTTCCCCACACAAGGTTAGACAAATTACTTACCTGACACCGGCTCAATAATCAAACCGAGACCACGTTCTTGCCACGAGTACTCGACTCTAAATGGCCCAAATCTATTTAATTAAATTTCATAATGTAAATAACACTTCAACTAACTGATTCTACAATTAAATTCTAAGTTAATACGTGAAATTATGAAAAATGACCAAGATACCCCTCGGCCCCACATCTTGGAATCAGGTAAAATTTACATTTCAAGAATCCTCGCACTCTCACGAGTTCAGTTAAACAAAAGCACAAAAATCGTACCTTAATTGGTCCCTCAAATCATCACTCAAAGGCCTCTAATTAATCAAGCTCTAACCCATAAATTACCACTGATTTTCCTTAATTTTTCATGCTTATAATGATAAATTTACTACAATAATGAGTTTAGGGACCAAGGACCTTACCACAATGGACTCCTCTAAAAATGCTCCAAAAGCTTCTTCTCATTTGAAAAGAGGTAAAAAAAATAGCTAAATTTCGTGAAGGCAAGAATTTATATTTTTCTGTGCAGTTATTCCGCTTCCGCGGTCCCGCTTCTGCAAGAACTTGATCGCATCTGCGACTTTTTGCTTAGAAACCAGCTTCGCACCTGCGATTACCCATTCACAGATGTGGTACCGCTTCTGCGGTAAGTCTCCCGCATGTGCGGACCCTGCTGATCCTCCCCAATTTCGCTTCTGCGATTGCTCCGCCACTTCTACGCTCCGCACTTGCGGGACCCTAACTGCAAGTGCGGTTATGATAGAGATCAGCAACTTCAGCTGCTTCAAACCATTTCAAAGAATTCCGTCAACCATCGAAAATCATCCCGAGGACCGCGAGACCTCAACCAAAAGCATCAACAAGTCTAATACTATTGTCCAAACTTATACCAACCCTTAAAATACCTAAAACAACATCGAAACGACGAATCAACCATGGATTCAAGCATAAAAATCCGAAAACATTAAAAATACGCTTTCGATCAAAAGATCTATCAAACTTCGTTCGAATGACCTAAAATTTTGCACACACATCACATTCAACACTACGGAGCTATTCCAACTTCAGGAATTCCATTCCGACCCTCGGATCAAAATCTCACTGTGAAACTGGAAACTTCAAAATTTGATTTTTCGGTATTTCAAGCCTAAATTAGCTACGGACCTCCAATACACAACCTGATCACACCCCTATCTCGAAATCACCCAACGGAGCTAACTGAACCATCGAATTTCCATTCTAAGGACGTCTTCACACTGTTCTGACTACGGTCAAATTTCTAACACTTAAGCTCTTATTTAGGGACTAAGTATCCCAAAACTCTCCAAAACTCAAAACTAAACATCCCGGCAAATCAAAATAGCATAAATAAACACGGAGAAAGCAATTAATAGGGGATCGGGGCATAATTTCTTAAAACGACCGGCTGGGTTGTTACAGTAATAAAACCAATTCAGAAATGAACTAGGCATGGACTAAGTTGATTTATTAGACTAGTTTATATTGACAGGCAGAGTTTCGAATACGGTTCCTTATAGGCATAATTTCTAATATTGTTAATCTGATTTTAAGACATGCAGACATAAACACTTGCCATAACATAAGTTGGATTAATTTCTATACGCATGGCATCTATTAGTTAATCTGATTGAAGGCATGATTATTTAGAACCTATAGTCATGGTTTCTAAACATGATAGAATGTAAGACCTTATAAACATGATTTCTACTTGGTGAGGCAATCGAATTTAAGAATGAAGTCCTAGGAGCATGACTTCCATTGGAAAAACAATCAGATTTAAACATGAAATCCTATGAGCATGATTTCTACCTGAATTACCCCATAAAACATGTATCTACCCACCTTTTTTCACCAAAAAAACCCCAATATTTGTTTACAAGTTATTATAGACCAATGAACGAATTGCATGAGTAAATAAAAAATCAAGAAGTTATTTTATAAGGAGCCTCCAATTAGGCCCAGATTTCCCAAATCCTCCAATGGCCTCATATGCCTCAATTCCATAGACAAAGTTAGAGTCTATGTGCATCAAAGTTCGTTAAGGATCTCAAGGATCCCGGGCGGTGCTTACACCTAGATTTAGTAAGCAAGAATTGAACAAGTGCAGTGCGGAAAGGCCGGCCTCAGTATGCCAGAGTTCAGAGGGTTCTCAAGAGGATCCCAAGAAAGTACACATACTGGAGGGGCAGAACTTATTGACTAAGAGTAAAGCGAAAGTGATTGACATAAGTTGAAAGGTTTTAGTAAAAACTGTTAAAACAAAAGTCTATTTGAAAGTAATTTAGTAAAGCAATAGAGACTGTTTGAAAAGAGATTGAAGAAATGAACAGAAATCCAATCACAACACCTTAGGACAGGTTTATACATAGCCAATAGTCATAGAGCCCAAGTAAATTCAGTAGTCACGGACAGGGGTCAAGGGGTTTGGGATACATAGAACAAATAATTAAGCAAAGACCTAGGAATTAGTATAGTCATACTTAGAAGAAGCTGACCAGGCATAGTCACAAGACTAGACCCAAAGAACAAGATCATTTAGAGGGGTGATAGGGATATAGGTGGTTCATGGAGCATATAATGGCAAGTACACAACAAGTAAGGGATAATTGGTAAGACATGCTCAAAAACACACATAAGGGGAAATATACTGATCTCAAGGGAGGGGAAGATGTGATAACATGCTAATAATGTAACTCTCAACTACAAGTTTCACAACAAAATCACAAATAGAAGCAAACTAGAAACAAGATGAACAGAAACAATAAGAGAATCATATTGTTGTTGGGAACTTTGAATTGAAACTCAGACATACCACTAAAGAGGATAGTGAGCAGAATGAAAGAACAAGAGAACACAAATGGTTAGCCTGCGAGCAACCAGCTAACTTAGAGTAGTAGCAAGTAGCACAAGAGAGAGAACAAAACTTTTTAAGTGTGAGAGATAGTTTTGAACCAAGTGTTCGTATCTGTGTGTTAATGGGAGAGCATATATGTTGTTTGGAACTAGGTAGAATAAAAAGGTAAGAATCAAAGTTAAGTAGCAATTATGGAGCTAGGTATCAATTAGTATAAAATTAGTAGAAGTACTCCCTTAATTGTGGTAGTTAATTTCAAACGGTAAAGATAAATAAGGAAAGAGATCACATAAGACTGGAATATAACACACAAGGAAATACTTTTAGCATAGTGCAAGTATAGAACATGTAATTAAGGCTAAGTACACAATATTCCAATTAAGGAAATAACATAAGAGTTAGTTGACAACATAGTCGACCATAAAATAAGGCAAGAAAAATAACTTAGAGGTTGAAAATCAGTAGAGAATATCACAAGAGATTAGAAGGATATCAATCACAGGGAATCAAGGATTCCGATGGACAATAGTACTAATTTAGGTGGAAATTACCAATGAACAAACGAAATAAACACACAATAGGCAAGAAGAGGCAAAAATCAGACACCCTAATAGCACAGTAGGGTAAAAATCACATAAAGTCAAGGATTCGCATAGAACATAGTATTAATTAGAGTTAACAGAATAAACATAGTATAGGCGAAAAAAGCAAAAATTAGAAACCCTAATGGGCATAATAGGATAAAAATCACACAAAACTCATGGATTCATGAGAAACAAGCAAGCATGTAGATTAGATGAACAAATCATCAAATACAGACTCAGAACCCAGGGTTAAGACCAAGAACTAGGGTTTTCGACATAGATGAGTTGAAATAGGAGAAAAAACACATTAGCAGTCAAGATATGCAAAGGATAGATGTTTAAACATGAAGCATCGATTTATAGAGTATAGAAGAAGTTTCGAAAATCCTAACTTTAAAAGAAAGTAAAACAACTCGCAATCGATGATTTTTGCCAAAAAGGTTTGAGAACAGTGTAAAACATAAAAAGAACAGACTCGAATCATTTAAAAATAGCACATATCTAAGAGATACAAACGAAAGTTAGGATTCCAAAGGAAACCCAAATAGAAACGGAAGAACCTGCTTAAAACTTAAAAGATCGTAAAAAAATATAGTGTGACTTTGCCCAAAATCACACCCAAGAAGCCATGAACAGACAAAACAATAATCCTAGATACAAGTCGGCATGGCCTAGGGCCCTTGAAGGCCTTAGAGAAGATGAGCAAGGCAATGGAGGAGCCATTGGAGGCTTGGGGTTAAAGAGTGATCGCTAGAGAAGTGAGATGGTTGAAAAGGATTTATGGTTAGGTTGAGAGAAGAGAGGAGGCGAGAGGATTCAGAGACGGTGGGCTGTAAAGAATGGCTAGGGTTAGGGTTGTTAGGGATTAAAAAAGGAAAGAATAGGTATGGACCGTTGATTTGGGAGATCAACGGCCAGGATTTGATCAGGTAGATGGGTTTGGGGTTTGGGTAAGTGTATATAGGGTCTGGGTCGGGTGATTTAATAAGAAATTAGGTTGGGGTTGGGTTCAATTTGGGCTGCAATTGAAAAGCCAAATCCGGCTATAATTTAAATAACCACTTTTTCCTATTTAATTTATAATAAGTAATAAATAATTTTATCTACCAAAATAATTTAAAAATATATAATTACCATTTTAAAAATATAGGGACCAATTTTACACATATAAAATGTAACTATATGTTAAATGGGCTAATATTGCAATTGTATGCAATTTAACTTGAAAAATACCAAATACAATTATAAAAATGCATAAAAAAATATATCAAGTATATTTTGGCATAAGTATGGAGATTAAATGAATAAATCATCCTAACAATAATTTAGGAAATAATTATTGGGCATTTTATGAATAAAGGGGAAAGAAATAAATCAATTTAAATTATAAGAAATTATAAAAATCTTGTGCCTGCTTATATGTGCATATACTAGATGTGATTAGCCCGTACTAAAGCACGGGCCAATAATTTTGGTTGTAATATTCTTTTGTTAGTTCTAGTGCAAATAATGCTTGCCATAATAATTTAGTTGGATATGACTATCATAAATCACGCTCATTATGTAAGTACACTTCTAGCATTAGATGAATCTAGGATATGCAAATACATAAAATATTTCTTGTTTATCAGCTTCTTTCCTGATCACATTGGATTCTCATTTTTCTCAGCATCTTTCTTGATCACTGGGGCTATGTAGAAATCGTAAAGCATTGAAAGGAAATACCGATGGCAAAATCAAGAACCTCCAATAGATATTTGGCTGCACATGGAACCACAACTTATTTTATATAAAATAAGACATGCATCAACCAAGCTAATAAAAATTCCCTTTTGTCTATATCACTTGGTTTCAAATTCCATAAAAACAGCTATAAAGCTACCAGAAAGGTTGAAGGCCAAATAATTCCTGTCCTTTCAATCTGCAGATTTCAAGCGTTTAACTGGGATAAAAGAATAAAGGAGCAACACTGTCAAGTTTATTGAGGAACAAAGCTTCACAAGATGTGACGACCCGACCCGTCGTCACGTGAGTTACCGCCTTGTTTCCCCCTTATTGTGTTGCTTCATGTTTCAATATCAGTATTAGAGTTGATCGGGTGTAATTGAGTTGGTTTTGGTTGAAAATGAGGCACTTAGCCTCTTAGAAGGAAGCTTGTTTTAGAAAAATCAACCGGAAGTTGTCTATGTGGTTAGGGGGCTCGGATGTGAATTTCGGTGATTCGGTCAGCTTCGAAGGATGATTTGTGACTTAGGAGTGCGATCGGAATCGAATTTGGAGGTCCGGTGTAGAAATAGGCTCGAATTGGCGAAGTTGGAATTTTGGCGAATTCCGGTTGATAGGTGAGATTTTGATTCGAGGGTCGGAATAGAATTCCGAGAGTTGCAGTAGCTTCGTTAGGTGATTTTGGAAATGTCTGCAATTTTCAGGTCATTTGGACGTCGTTTGGTAGGTTTTTTATCGAATGTGAGATTCGGAAGTTTTAGTTAAACTTAGGGTTGAATCAGTCGTGAATTGATGATTTCTGTGTTAATGGACGTGTTTTGATGATTAGAACAAGTTCGTATGATGTTTTGGAGTGGGTTGGTATTTTTGGTTGGGGTCCTGGGGGCCTCGGGGTGATTTCGGGTGTTCAAACGGACT
Source organism: Nicotiana glauca (assembly GCA_026770625.1). Lineage (NCBI taxonomy): Eukaryota > Viridiplantae > Streptophyta > Magnoliopsida > Solanales > Solanaceae > Nicotiana > Nicotiana glauca. Next base: position 77,820 of record MU771365.1, on the reverse strand, counting down.
CTTTTAGTTGTTTGAAGAGATCAGATTTCTGCTGTTGAGTGTTGCGGAACCTTGTGCATCACGTTCGCGTGAGGAGTGACGCGACTGCGTAGGGTATTTTGAGGGAGACTGGAATTTTGCCTTCGCGTTCGTGAAGGGCAGGCTCGTGATCGCGTAGTTGTGGAAATTGGTTGACCGCGTTCGCGTGAGGAGAATCGCGTTCGCGTAGGCCTGGGAAGTGGTCCATCGCGTTCGCGTTCGTGTAAGAGGGCTTGGGAGCCCAGATCAGGTAAAGCATCGCGCTCGCGATGAACGGGACGCGTTCGCGTAGAGAGTGGATTGTTGGGCATCGCGTTCGCGTTGATAGGGTCGCGTTCGCGTAGTGCATTTTTGAATTTCAAAATTGTTGGTCTTCGCGTTCGCGTGGCTAAGGTCGCGAACGCGATGAAGAAATTGACTGGGCGGACAGAAGGGTTTATAAAAATTTCCTCCGCGAGTAAAGTCCATTTTCACCATTTTTAAGCAAACTTGGGAGCTTTTGACAAGGGATTTAGAGGGTTTCGACTAGAATTCGATTGGAGGTAAGTTTTATGAGTTAAATACGTGATTTTATTGAAGATTCATCATTGAAATCTCTGAAAATTGTGTAAAAATTGAAGAAGTTAGGGCTTGATTTTGGGAATGAAAAATTGGAATTTGAAGGGGCAATTGAACTCCGATTTTGAAGAATTTTATATGTACGGACTCGTGGAGAGACGAGGATTCCGAAAATATAAATTTTGTAATTTTTTGATAAGTGGGCCCGGGGCTCGGGTTTTGCCAGTTTTGTGATTTTGGGTGTTTTTCGAGTTCTTTCGATTGCGTTATGTTCCATTAGAATATTTTAATGTATTCCTTATAGTTTTGATCAGATTCGGCACTTGAAGAGGTTGATTCAAGAGGGAAAGGCTTAGCGGAATAGTCTCGTGGCCGGTTTGAGGTGAGTAATAGATGTGGATAATGACCTGAGGGTTTGAAACCCCGGTATATCATACTGTGACGCTATATTGAAGCAAGACAAGTACTCTACGATGAGTGCGGGGTCGATTATGATTGGGGACTATGGCTTAGTCCGCCCGAGTGATGTTGTACTGTGTTGTTGGCTAGAAAATTAGCTGGTAAACCTCCTACTTGGATGGTTATGGATATATTTGGGCTGCGTGCCAGTTATTTGGATCCCGTAGGGATTATTATCACTGTTTCCATGATATATAGCATGCTTTCATGATATCAGTCCCGAGCTAAACATTGTCTTGAAATGACTAGCAAAATTCTAAGGTTTTGAACACCTAATTTCAATTACTGATAATCGGAACTAAAAATGGTAAGTTTGACTGTGCCTGTGTGGCTTGCATATATATAGCTGGACTGTTAGTGGATCGGGCTGCACGCCGCAGCGTATGTTACTATGATATTGCGTTTGGGCTGTAGGAGCCCCTTCGGAGTTTGAACCCCGAGAGTGAGTGCGGGTACCCAAATGGATCGGGCTGCGCGCCGCAGTGGTCATGTGCATTGCATTGCATTCATGAATTGATACTTATCTGCTCTATCTGTTAATACTCATTGATGTTACACTGTTAAATGTGTAGTAGTACTGTTGTAGCTTTACTTTGTCGTATATTGGGATTTCCTACTTTCAATGTCATTATACATGTCTATTACTGCTGAGTTGGAAGTATCCACATTACTCCCTGCACCATGTGTGCAGATCCAGGTACTTTGGGAGATAGCTGAGTTTTCTGCTGACTTCAAAGTTTCGTTCGGAGTTGTCGAGGTAGCTGCCTGACGTCCGCATGACCCGACTCCTCCCCTATCCCCTGTTATTTGATTTTTTTCACGTATTTCAGACTATGTATCATTACAGTCTTATTATACTGTACCTGTTAAAGGCTCTAGACTCATGACCCCCAGGTCTTTGGGAGGTTGCTCAGTATTGTTGATTTTCAGATTATTTCAATTTGTCAGTTATACTTTTAGTTTCATCGCTGTTAATGATTTTCAAACAAATGGTTTTGAGCTTTATGCTCGGGTTGAGAGTGCAAATGGTCGGGCTTGCCTAGCAGTTCTGTTGGGCGCCATCACGACCGGGTTTGGGGTCGTGAGAAGTTGGTATCAGAGCTTAGGTTACTAGGCCTCATTTGTCATGAGTCGGTTAGTAGAGTCTCGCGGATCGGTACAGAGACGTCTGTATTTATCCTCGAGAGGCTGCAGAACCTTTAGAAAAATTTCACTTTCTTGGAATTCTTATCGTGCGTACTTGATTCAGGCTGAGATGTAACTCTTGAAATTCCTTCCACACGTCTGTATGCGCACATGAGCGCTTGGTATTATAAGTGCCCCGATGGCTTGTGATTCCCCAATCGAGGGGTGGGATGTGATCATGTGAGTTCGATGTTGGGCCAGTCTAGAGGACTTGAGGTCGTATCTTGCCTATGTCTTGAGCACTGAGGTGCTGATCGTGTGAGCAAGTGTTTTGAACTTATATGTTCGGTATTGTCGCTATTAGCCGGAATGGCGGTTTGGTATTCATGTGATGAGATGTTATTATTTGTCTTGGTAGTGACGAAGGAGTCTGCGGGATAATAGATGAACTGCTAAATGGTTCGTTTCCTATTGTGATCTGTTGTGTAGCCCTGAGTTATGAGCGCGTGAAGAATATTTTCATGTCTCCTAGTTGGGAAGTGAAGTACATTACGTGTGGCAGTATGAGTTCAGACTCAGGAAGACCAAATAGATGTGTTATGTGTTTGATGGTGGAAGGTGTGCTAAAATACTAAATTGAGGCAAAACAGGTGGGTTATCCCCTGTGGAGTGCTCTTAAGGGGTACGATTCTTATGTACTGTTAGAAGATCTCACGTGTAATTGAAGGGTACATGTTGAAATTTGATAAATTCGGGTCGCTTAAGATAGTGGACTCAGCTGATGTAGAGGATTTCAGTGTCCGAGGATCTGTGTTTTCATAAACTAGTAGATGATTTGAGTTTAATCTCACTATAATACTGTGGCATCATTAGAGTAAAAGTATTACAGGTTATTGAATGTGTCCTGATAGATGGCTTCGAGCCAAGTTGGGGAGGTTGCGGTTGATTAGCTAATTGCACGGTTATGTGCTATGTTGGTTCCCTTTTGAGGTATGCTGGCGGATCAGTTCTGGTTGTAGAAAATGAGCCGAGGATGGCACGAGTGAAGCAAAATTTTGGTAAAGGTTATATGGTGCTTCGTAGATATGAGGAAATAATAGGATGTCTTGAGCTGTTGTTGATAAAGTATGCTCAGTGTGTAGAAAAGGAAGATGTTCATTGTATTGGAATGAGATCATATCCTACTGTGTCAGAGTGATAATAAGGCACGAGTGGTTCTGTTCGTTAAGTTAGGTAAACTGCAGTTGGAATAGGAGTGAATGACTCTCGAGAATGGTTTTATTGTGTTCGAGATTTTTGCATGTAATCATCAGGTGTCTAAGGTTGTGTATGTGGTGAGAGACTGTTTATTCATCGCGAAATGTCGAGGCTTGTGGTATTTTTATGTTAATTATAGGATCATATGTATCGGCATCTAGAAAGTAATGTCAGCGAATTCGGGTTCGCAGGAAGTTCTTCAAGTAAAGTATTCTGGAACGTGGTATTTCTGGGAAGTATTGAGAGAGTATTCGGTGGCCTATGGGTTTTAGACAGTGTGGTCTTATGTTCGAGTCTCGTGTGGTAGGCCTGGATTGAGGCATTGTGATGCTACGGCAAGGGAGAGGTATCAAGTGGATGATGAATAAAAAGAGAAATTTGATAGAAGGAATGGCTTGATAATAGACCGAATCGGTATGATAAAGATATGATTAATTCCTTGTATGTGTTTGAAGTAATGGGATTTTACAAGCAATTTGCAGCAATGCTCTTGAGTTTTGACGGCTTGCTCAGCTCGGTTTAGATAGAAGGATTCAGTCCTGGCAGTTTAGCTTGTACAAATGGAGTTGGCAGAGATGTTCTTGTTGGGTTTTACCATGGTTTGAAGATGAGTATATTTCTTATGGGTATGCGAAGCATGGAGTGTGTAATGATTTTTCTTTTAAATGGGATCAATGAAAGTTCTTGACTAGCTGAGTGCGTCGATGTCTGTGGCGCGGAAGGGAGATAAAAGTTCTCATGTTATCCTAATATGTTATGGTATATGCGTTATATTGTGGAGGATTGGGATTTGTATGTGTAAGGCTCGGTTCAGTTCGGAATGGAAAGTCATTAAATTCTTAAGCGGCATGGGCAGCTGCAGGTGATTTAAGAATCGATCTTCAGAGGATTTAGGTGAATGATCCTCATATGATAAGGAAACGGTGTTGCTAATCATAGTGATTTGACAAGGGTATATGTTTCAGAAAAAGGGCAATGTGATTAAGTTGATGGCACTTCGGTAGTGTTGCAGCATATTCTTGATAGGTCGACTATTGATATCTGAGTGTTTTTGATGGTATAGGAGAATTTTAGAATATCTTCGAAGAATGAATGTGAGTTCTCATGTTCAGGCTATGTAGTGGTTATGGATAGTGTGTATTGGTACCGTTAGAGGCTATTGGGATTGGAGGCCCGAGCTGGTCCTTCTTTGTTGGTATGTTAGATTTTGTATATGATGCTGAGTTGTAGACTGGTTGTCGCAATGTGGGTTATTCTAGACTATTGTGCTATGGGCTATGTCGGAAAATGCCATCGGTTGCGTGGCGAGGTGCATCGAATTATGATAAATCAGAGTGGTTGGTATTCCAAAGATTAGCAGATGACTGGGAAGGATTGCTTTCCTTAATTGGGCCTTTGTGACGGATGTCAATATAGAGGTTTATACCATTGATTCAATTCTGGTATTGAGGGACACTTTTTCAAATGCGTTTCTTGTGGCCGGGCATGTCGCCGGGAGAGATTATGGATTTCGGTATTGATTCGTTGTCGCGCACCGTATCGTACGGCTCTGGCAGGAGTTATAAAAAAAAGTGGAAGGAACAGCTTAAGGCTTCTTGGCATTGAGTTCGTTGGCAGGCCGATGTGGATACATATTCAGATTGAGATGGCTTGGTTGGCCCTGATATGTATTGTTGAGGGATAGGTTTAATCTCTCGTTATTGAGCTTGTTAGTGATCTGGGGAGATCTATGAGGTGCTCTTTCGGTGCTGTGAGGCGTTATGATTTTCGAATTGTGCTTGAGTTTTGTAGCTTATAACGCTATATGTAGATATTGTTATGCACTTAGTATTTTGTTGTAATGAGCAAATTTGGCTCGATGTGCATCTCCTTCCGCGAGATATATATATGGATTGGGTGGCACGCCGCCGTGGGTATGTTATCTGGATCGGGTTGCACTCCGCAACAGTGTGATGTTTAGAATAGTTTTCCATATGTTACTTGGTATGTCTTGCTTCCTGGTTTCTAAAGAAAGTCCGTTTTGGGTGTTGCTCAGCGAATGGCGCATCTGTTTTGTTCTTTCAGGATTGAATGGTGTATATTACTTGCTTCACCATGGATGTGAGGGATTACTTGGTTTCAGACATCAATCTGTGTGTGGCTGTCTATTTTGAGTATAGCGACTTGAGGTACTTCATGTGTAACAGCGTTTGGATAAGATCGCGCATTGTAGCAAGGCTACGTAGAGATTAGACCCTTCGGGGTAGATACATGTATTCTATTTCTATGATGTGGGACGGGGTCCCAACCTTGTGTTGTGATGGTACTGAGGAATTTGAGTTACGACTCTTTTGTTTGAGTCATTTGTCATGATTTGAGTATGTTCAGACCTCCCATCATTGGTGCGCGGATTATGCAAGTTGTGGCTTAGGCCTGTGATGAGGTGTCATATTACTAGAATGGTGCGTTGAATTCGAGGTGATCGTTGGAGTCATTAATAAATGCAAACAGATGTGATTTCAGCTGATTACAGGGCCCATATTGAGGTTTGGCCCGGAAATATATTGTGGTATTAGTCAACAAGGAAGTGGCNGTGATGGAATAAGACTTTAGCTAATAAGAGGTTCTGATTTTGAGTATGAATTCGGAAAGTGCAATGTGGTTCTACGGTTTATGGCCTAGATGGACTGAGAAATTTTAGCGGAGTTGTATTATCGGACCTATGTAAGATAGGGTGACAAGGGATCATTCCGGGTATATGTTTGGTAAGGTCATTTAGCTATTAGTTGGCTTCTAGGACAACTCTGGGCACGCTCGAGGACGAGCGTTTGTTTTAGTTGGGGAGGATATGACGACCCGGCCATTCGTCACGTGAGTTACATCCCCGTTTCCCCCTTATTGTGTTGCTTCATGTTTCAATATCAGTATTAGAGTTGATCGGGTGTAATTGAGTTGGTTTTGGTTGAAAATGAGTCACTTATCCTCTTAGAAGGAAGCTTGTTTTAGAAAAGTCAACCGGAAGTTGTCTATGTGGTTAGAGGGCTCGGATGTAAATTTTGGTGGTTCGGTCAACTTCGGGGGATGATTTGTGACTTAGGAGTGCGATCGGAATCGAATTTGGAGGTCCGGTGTAGAAATAGGCTTGAATTGGCGAAGTTGGAATTTTGGCGAATTCCGGTTGATAGGTGAGATTTTGATCCGAGGGTCGGAATGGAATTCCGAGAGTTGTAGTAGCTTCGTTAGGTGATTTTGGATATGTCTGCAATTTTCAGATAATTCGGATGTCGTTTCGTCGGGTTTTTGATCGAATGTGAGATTCAGAAGTTTTAGTTAAACTTAGGCTTGAATCCATCGTGAATTGATTATTTTTTGTTAATGGACATGTTTTGATGATTGGAACAAGTTCGTATGATGTTTTGGAGTAGGTTGGTGTTTTTGGTTGGGGTCCCGAGGGCCTCGGGGTGATTTCGGGTGGTCAAACGAACTCTTTTAGGTGTTTGAAGAGATCAAATTTCTGCTGTTGAGTTTTGCAGAACCTTGTGCATCGCATTCGCATGAGGAGTGACGCGAACGCGTAGGGTATTTTGAGGGAGACTGGAATTTTGCCTTCGCGTTCGCGAAGGGGAGGCTCGCGATCGCGTAGTTGTGGAAATTGGTTGACCGCGTTCGCGTGAGGAGAATCGCGTTCGCGTAAGCCTGGGAAGTGGGCCATCGCGTTCGCGTTGGAGTTGCTGCATTCACATAAGAGGTCTTGGGAGCCCAGATCAGGTAAAGCATCGCGTTCGCGATGAACGGGACGCGTTCTTGTAGAGAGAGGACTGTTGGGCATCGCGTTCGCGTTTATAGGATCGCATTCGCGTAGTGCATTTTTGAATTTTTAAATTGCTGGTCTTCGCGTTCGCGTGGCTAAGGTCGCGAACGTGATGAAGAAATTGACTGGGCGGACAGAAGGGTTTATAAACATTTCCTCTACGAGTTAAGTCCATTTTTCACCATTTTAAGCAAACTTGGGAGCTTTTGACGAGGGATTTAGAGGGTTTCGATTAGGATTCGATTGGAGGTAAGTTTTATGAGTTAAATACGTGATTTTATTGAAGATTCATCACTGAAATCTCTGAAAATTGGGTAAAAATTGAAGTTAGGGCTTGTTTTGGGAATGAAAAATTAGAATTTGAAGTGGCAATTGAACTCCGATTTTAATGAATTTTATATGTATGGACTCGTGGCGAGACGAGGATTCCAGAAATGTAAATTTCGTAATTTTTCGAGAAGTAGGCCCGGGGCTCGGGTTTTGCCAACTTCGTGATTTTGGGTATTTTTCGAGTTCTTTCGATTGGGTTATGTTCTATTAGAATATTTTAATATATTCCTTGTGGTTTAGATCAGATTCGGCACCTGAGGAGGTTGATTCAAGAGGGAAAGGCTTAGCGGACTAGTCTCGTGGCCGGTTCGAGGTGAGTAATAGATGTGGATGATGACCTAAGGGTTTGAAACCCCGGTATATCACACTGTGACGCTATATTGAGGCGAGACACGTACTCTACGATGAGTGCGGGGTCAATTGTGATTGGGGACTATGGCTTAGTCCGCCCGAGTGATGGTGTACTATGTTGTTGGCTGGAAAATTAGCTGGTAAACCTCCTACTTGGATGGTTATGGATATATTTGGGCTGCGTGGCGGTTATTTGGATCCCGTAGGGATTATTATCACTTTTTTCATGATATATAGCATGCTTTCATGATATCAGCCCCGAGCTAAACATTGTCTTGAAATGACTAGCAAAATTCTAAGGTTTTGAACACCTAATTTATAAGTACTGATAATCGGAACTAAAAATGGTAAGTTTGACTGGGCCTGTGTGGCTTGCATGCATATAGCTGGACTGATAGTGGATCGGGCTGCACGCCGCAGCGTATGTTACTATGATATTGCGCTTGGGCTATAGGAGCCCCTCCGGAGTCTGAACCCCAACAGTGAGCGCGGGTACCCAAATGGATCGGGCTGCGCGCCGCAACGGTCATGTGCATTGCATTGCATTCATGCGTTGATACTTATCTGCTCTATTTGTTAATACTCATTGATGTTACACTGTTAAATATGTAGTAGTACTGTTGTAGCTTTACTTTGTCATATATTGGGATTTCCTACTTTCAATGTCATTATACATGTCTATTACCGCTGAGTTGGAAGCACTCACTTTACTCCCTGCACCATGTGTGCAGATCCAGGTACTTCGGGAGCTAGCTGAGTTTTCTGCTGACTTCAGAGTTTCGTTCGGAGTTGTCGAGGTAGCTGCCTGACGTCCGCATGACCCGACTCCTCCCCTATCCCCTGTTATTTGATTTTTTCGCGTATTTCAGACTATGTATCATTACAGTCTTATTATACTGTACCTGTTAGAGGCTCTAGACTCATGACCCCCAGGTCTTTGGGAGGTTGCTCAGTATTGTTGATTTTCAGATTATTTCTATCTGTCAGCTATATTTTTAGTTTCATCGCTGTTAATGATTTTCAAACAAATAGTTTTGAGCTTTATGCTCGGGTTGAGAGTGCAAATGGTCGGGCTTGCCTAGCAGTTGTGTTGGGCGTCATCACGACCGGATTTGGGGTCGTGACACAAGATATCCAAAAGATTACTGATCAAATATCTACATTTAGAACATTGCGCTTTTGCAAAAAAATACATTCTTTATCTTCCATGAAAATGTACTAAACAAGATCCTCGTGTACATGATATACTCCTCCTACTCCTGCAAGTAGTCCAGGAGTCCACAAGTTCCAGGATATCTACAAATATGAAATGATACAATAATTTTGCGCCAACAATTCAGAATATGAATGCAACTAAATCTTACATGAGGAATACATTCTATTAGGGGGTGTATATAAGTCGGGTTAGTTCGGATTTTATAATTATCAAACCAATTCAATTGTGTCGGATTATTAAATATAAAAACCAAACCAAACCAATAAAACTCGGGTTTTTCGCTCTCGGTTTTTTTCGGGTTTTCGGGTTATTCGGATTTTTTCGAATTTTTTTCCATTAAAATCTTTGTAGAACAAAACATATAAATTGTGCTCAAAATATTTCTTTAATCCTAATAAGATACAACTATATAAAGTATTTTCCAAGAAAATAATATAAAATATGAGATGTATCATGGCATTATCCTAAAATATTCAACAATAAAGACAATAAAATTATGTAATATAAATATTACTAATTAAAAAATTATAATAGAATAAACATAACTTAAAAGTACTACGTCATGCTAAAATACGTAGACTAATAAGAGAGTATTAATTACATGACTAAACGCTAAAGAAAAAATAAAAAATAGGTATGCATTTTTATCTAAATTATTGCAAAACAAAAAATAGATATTCAATACATTTCCGTTCGTAGTATTGAATTGAATGTCTTTTGTTAGCATTAGTATTGACTTGATTTTGGTTTGTGCTTTTGTTAGTATTATTTAATTCACTAATGTTAATGACTATAAATCTTATTGGAACATTCAAAAGCTCTAAGTCCAACCTTGAAATAATACCTTAAAAGTTAAAATTATGAATTTTTTTATGAAATATTTATAAATTACATCACAATAACTATATTTTTATATTAAATATATCTCAAATTTCTATATATGTAATGTCGGGTTGATTTGGTTTCAGTTTAACTTTCTTTAGTTAAAACCAAACCAAACCAACTATGGTCGGATTTTTTTTTCAACACCAAACCAAATCAAACCAAATCATGGTCGGGTTTTTTTTCGGTTTGACTCGGATTATCGGGTTGGTACGATTTGTCGGTTTTGTTTGTACGTCCCTACATTCTATAGCTCCTCAAAGATCCTACTATTCATTTCTAATCTAATAATTTATAAATGCGGAAAATTTTATTTTGTGTCTCATACAACTGATACTAGTTGCATGGGGCAACCTTTTTGTCTCACATTTTTGTGGACCCAAATTTTTGTGGACCCAGAAGTGTAAGATTGGAGTCCACAAATTTATAAGATAAAAAGGAGTCTCATACAACTAGTGTCAGTTGTACGAGACACAGAATAAAACTTCTCCATAAATGCATATCTGAATTGTTTTCCATACACTTGTGTGCATCCTTTCTCTGTTCATGCTAACAATTTAAAAGTTGCTCCATACTTCGAGGCATCACCCAATTGACTCCATAGAAATTTAGGAACATATTTCATATCTGCCAGCTACATTACAGTGAACGAAGAGATAGAGATTCCACATCTGTCAATATATTTATTGGTAGAAACCATATCCCCTGAAACAAAATAATTTTATACTTTGAAAAGACAATCCAACATAAATTTAATTCAATTCACTTAATGATCGATCCGTGTCCATTTAAGTGGGGATTAAACGAAATAACACTCTTTTGTTTTAATTTAGAGGATACACTTTCCTTATTAGTCCATTTCAAAAAGAATAGCACACTTCTACAATTGAAAATAATTTAACTTTAAATTCTTCATTTTACTCATTTTAACCCTTAATAAGAAGCTTTTATTACCCCACAAATGTAGACCATAAATTTCAAAAATATTTTTTTTCTTTTTCTTAAATTTTGTACCGAATCAAACTAAATCATCTAAATTGAAACGGAGAGAGTACATATTACGCCAAGAAGCAAAAAGAAAGTTTGACATGCCTGAGTGGTCTCAACTCTAGGAGAATGCTCCTGAAGCTTTTAGGCATGATAATATATCTTCGTATTCCAAAACTAAGATAACAATATCGAAAGTTTGTTCTTAAATACATGAAAGAAACTACTTACAATATTCTTCTTTTTAACTTCTTCTGTGCCACAAAAGATCTCTGCAAACAGAGGAAAGATTGAAAATTTAATTCACGTACAATTCGGATATGAAGCTAGGTTTGAAGGAAGAAAATGCAATTTAGTACTACTTTGAGTGGTGTGTTTTCCATAGATAAAAATCACATCATAGTTGGATAATTTAGGGATAATTATGGAGTGTTGGTGGTAGATGCAGAAGGAGATATCATTTCTTACCCACATTAAAAAAGCCAAACTTCCTTTACGTACGTTGATATGTAACTGACTGACTAAGAAAAAGATAAAAAGGGAAGACTCAAGCTTATTCACTTATACAAAGATCTAAAGAGGACAATGAACTCACTTTTAGTTGCAGGTTTAATATATGTGGTGCTTCCACCAGAGGGTAAACCCTTTTTATATAATTAACCCAAAGAATTTGATGCAGATGTTAAAACCAGATCTTGTCGAAACCAGATCTTGTTAAATTTCATTACCTGCACTACAACTACATGGCTATTTTTGAAGATTGATCACCTTACTGGGACATGATCTCGTAATCTTCCTTTTTGCTAACTCTCTGATGAATATATCAGAACCTGTCATTTAAATGATGTGGCAAACCAGATATTTCGTTCGATAATTAAAATGACTTTATTGCAAACAGAGAAGCGTAGCATGTTGTACAATAAATTGCTACCAATTAAGTGTTTTTTTAGAAAATTAATAAAAGAAAATTATAGTGCTAACTTAAAAGCATGGAAAAAACTGCACAAACTAACTTGGGTGAATAACCTATTCAGCTTGTCAAAAATAAGAGATACTACAAGAATCAAAAAAATTAAAAAAATAGATGCCTTTTTTACTATCTGTAAGACTATATACAAAAAAAGAAAATCTTCAATCTTTGCTCACGTCCTGCAATTCTGAGTTCTCAAAATTTTTAAGTTGTCGGACTCTTCTATCAGCATCATCTTTATGATTATTATGACTGTGATTTTTCGTAACAAGCTAGCAGAATCAATATTTAAGTATAACTTATGGTGTTAGTTTAACATGGCATAAGTACTTCTAAGTCGCAAAAGAAAAATCTTAAAAGTTGGATATCATATAAATCTTTATAATCGATTGCGCCTGATTATTATTGGAGGACTCAAAGATCACATGTAAAGATAACTGGAACATATCTTTTCTGTAGGATGCTGATTTGTGTGCCTTCCATATGAATCCTTGACGTAGAACCAGCTGAAATGCCAACGATAATGTAAATTAAAATCCACAATCAGTCCGTCAAGACACTGCAAAACTAACTGATCAAATTGATTGGACAATCAATATCTACTTTCAAAGTATCCAGCTTCGAAATTTCACAGGTTGTGTAACCGTTTCGTAGAAGAGCTAAGATTATGTGCAAAACTATCAATATAAGAAGCAAGAAGTTCACTACACAACAAAGAATTATCAACATGACTTGCATCAATTTTTTGTGATTCTCCGGCCAAACATGTGGGATACCCCATTTCACACTTAACTTTAGCATCAGAAGATTGCTCTGGTTCTTTGGCAACTTCCACTTCCTAAACAGCAAAATAAAAATCAGTGTATGGAAAATGTAGCAAAATGCACACAGGTAGATACAATTACTTGGAAGCATGTTCATGAGTCTAATACTTGCAATTTTGTAAATCGAAATAAAGTAGCTAGAAGAGTTTAACTGTAATTTAATCAAAATGTATAACATAGTAGTTTGATACGTTCTGCCTGCTTTATTCCAGGTGTATGACATGTCCTTATCTTGTAAAATTTTGAAATGCAAACGCAGTCCTAATTAATAAAGCACAAAAAAGAAAGTAGAAGTTAGCCACAGTAAAACTAAAGTTGGTAAGAATTTTGATACATGTACATATAGTTAGCGATCTTGCTTTTAAGAGAAAGTAAACCCTCCTCCTTTGTTTGGAATTGGATCCGGTTGGGTTACAGTATAAATGGAGTTCTTTCTGGTTCTTCAGATAAGAATCAGTTGTAATTGTTAAGTGAAAATCAATTTTATAGAAAAAGAAATGTTAAAGCAACCATCAAGTTTTTCAAGTATGTCACCAAGCAAGTATCCAAATGATATGAATATATCAGCTATAATATTTTTTCTTATTTTCCGTTAGTGAGATTTAAATTTTTTTCATCATGCAGTACTTATGTTCTAAATTATTGGCATGAAAGAACCTAACACTATTGATGCAAGAAAATGCATCTGGATTATCAAATAATATTGAAGCTAGAAAAAGAGAGTAAAATAGATGGCAAAATAAGAGAAAGATGGAACAGATTATATATGACATAGAAACAGTAAAATCAAATAGATATCACATTGAACTATTTATTGCGCGTTAGAAAGAACGATAAAAGTTTAGCAAGGATTTGCAAGGGCAGAAGTTAACCTTTTATTATTGCATAGTAAAGGTGCAAAAAATATATTTCAACAAGAATCGTTAAATGAATAATAAGCATACAGGTAATGGTCAAAATACCTCTGTAACAACATTAGAGTAATTCCCGGGATGATGCCAAACCTCAAATCAACTTGCCATGAACGATGTGAGCACATTACAAGAACAAAACGTGAGGCCATCCTGAAAAAGCTTTTTGAATGAGTTTATTATACACTATATTGTAAGTTGAATGATCATCATTGCTATCTGTTGTGGCTGGTTGAATTAACAATTTTACACAATTGGAACTTTTTGCTCTTGATAGCGCAACGTAGAACTGACCATAGGAAAAAACAGGTTCATGTAAATAAACTCCCACGAAGTCTAATATTTGACCTTGAGCTTTATTTATTGTCATAGCAAAACATAATCTCACATAAATGTGTGTTCATTTGGAAGAAATAGGTAATTTTTTATCTGCTGATGATAATAATAGTATTCTGGGAATAAATACATGTGTATTTTTAAAGTCCCCAGTGGTAATTTTAGCACTTATAATATGTTTTCGAACATCACAAGATATGAGCCGTGTACCATTACATAAAAATTCACATGGATTTAAATTTCGTAACAACATAATAGGACAATTCTTTTTCAAAGTCAATTTATGGGGAGGTAAACCAACAGGATGTAAAGTATGCAAAAAAATTTCATATTGACTTGGATCGTTTGCTTCAATAGTCTCATCAAATGCAACATATGCATTAGGATCACCAGGAAACTAAGCTATGAGAAAATCATTATTTGATCAACAAAGTCATTTTTGGTTATCAGAATTACACGCGAAGTTATAGAAGATGCATCGGAAAAACATGTATGTAGATCTGGATAAGTAACTCTAAACAACAAATCTAATGATTGATTTTCAGAAATGAAAGGGATAACAAAACAATCAGGGATTTCAATTTTGTCATGGCTATTTATTTTTTCTTGTCCATTTCCAATTCATATCAAATATTTACAAAAGGTAGGATTTGTCTTTTCACACATATTTTATGATAATCGTAGTTTTTCCAGATGATTCTAAATTTTAGAATATAATAAGCTTTCTTGAATAAAATATCCTTTTTTCTACTCCTAACAACCGGGAGAGTTTGTCTAAAATCACCACCGAAAACGACTACTTTTTCTCCAAATAGAGCATTTGTATCCATTAGATCCTTCAAGAGAATATCAAAAGTTTCTATCACTTTCTTTTTTTCCATAGACACTTCATCCTAGACAATCAGTTTTGCATCACGTATTAAAGTTGCAAATGCGCTTTGCTTACTAATGTTACAAGAATATTGTTCATCGATATTAGTAGGAAATTTAAAATGCGAGTGAGCAGTTTGTCCTCCTGGGAGAATCGAAGCTGCAACACCTGAACTTGCTGTCAGATTGAGTCCGGAATGATTTTTGATAAGGCTTGAGATACTTAGTCTCTTTTAAGAAGGTTTGAGTTGGAAAAGTCAACCGGACATTGACTTATGTGTTAGAGGTCTTGGATGTGAGTTCCGATAGTTTGGTTAGCTTTGGGAGGTGATTTTTGACGTAGGAGCATGATCAAAATGGGTTTTAGGGGTTCGGAGTAGAATTAGACTTGAATTGGCGAAGTTGATATTTTGGCTATTTTCAATTGGTAGGTGAGATTTTGATCCGTTGGTCAAAATGAAATTCCGAGCATTTTAGTAGCTTTTTTATGTTATTTGGGATGTGTGTGCAAAAGTTCAGGTCATTCGGATGTGATTTGGTTGGATTTTTGATAAAAAGCATATTTCGGAAGATTTTAGGAACTTAGGCTTGAATCTGATGTGTTTTGAGTATTTTGATATTTTTTGAGGTATTTTGATGATTGGAACAAGTTTGAATAATGTTTTAGGATGTGTTGGTTCTTCTGGTTGAGGTCTCGGGGGTCTCGGGTGAGTTTTGGGTGGTCAATCGGACCATTTTTGGAGTTTGAAAGTTGCAGAAATTTCAGGTTCAGTGTTGCAGAAAATTAACCCTTTGTGTTTGCGTGGGGTGTATTACGATCGCGTAGAAGGATTTGAGGAGGTTTCCTGAGTGTTCTTCGCGTTCGCGTAAGGCTGGGGAGCTGTGCATCGCATTCGCGAGAGGGAACTCGCGATCGCGTAGAGGAAGATAAGCTGAAGGTCAGTTGTGCATCGCGTTCGCATTGATGGGATCGTGTTCGCGAAGGTTTAAGAGGCAGTGAATCGCGTCCGCGTAGTCCTGGTCACGTTCACGTAGATTTGTTTTTGGTATGTTAAAATTTGTTCTTCGCGATCGCAAGGCTAGTGCCGCGATCGCGATGAAGGAAAACCAGAGCTGGGCAGAATGTTATAATTTCATTTCATTCGTGATTTTGGGTCTATTTGACCCATAGTTAATCATTTTGAGAGCTTCTTAGTGGAGATTAAAGAGGGATTCAAGGGAAATCGATTGGAGGTAAGATTTTTAACTTAAAACTCGTTACTATTATAAAATCTACCTAGAAAATCATGGAACTTAGGCTAAAAATGGAAGAGCTAGGTCTTGGAATTGTGGGATTTTGATTTGGGGATTTGGAGGACTAATTGGGGTCAGATTTGAGAACTTTTTATATGTATGAACTCGTGGGGATATAAGGAACACGTTGATGTAAAAATTTCTGATATTCGAGAAGTGAGCCCGGGGCTCGGGTTTTGCTAATTTTGGGATTTTTTGTATTTTTGATTGTTTTCGCTTGAGCTTTGTTCCCTTAGCATATTGTGACATGTTCATTTTGATTTTGCATAGATTCGACTCACGTGGAGTCCGATTCAAGAGGCAAAGGCATTGAGAGCTAGAGATTTAGCCGGTTAGAGGTGAGTAATGATTATAAATGATATTCTGAGTGTTTGAAACCCCAGATTGCACATCGTAGTGCTATATTGAGATGACTTACACGCTGGATAGCGAGCGTGGGGTAGAGAAAAATTGGGGATTGAGACTTAGTCCATCCTGATTGATGATTTTACCGCGTGTTTGATTGAAAACTATTTGTTATCATCATTGTTTGGGCTGAATGCCATATTTGGGTTGAGTGCCAACTATGTGAACCCCTTTGGGGCTTATTATTGATATTTTCTCATAGTTCTGACTTTATACTTGAACTTAGTCATGTTATTTTCTACTATTTTCCAAACTCTACCAAGTTTACTTTGCTTTAACACTTGAAATAATATTTCAAATAATATTTTGGGTTGAGCATCATGTTTTACTATTGCCCCAAGTGGCTTATGTGATTTTGACTGAGTAAGGCCGAGAGCCTAATTGTGAGGAAATACTGATACTGATTTAAGGCCGAGGACCTGAGATATGTACGCCACGAGATGACTTATTGACATTGTTTATGAGGCCGAGGGCCTGAGATATATATACGCCACGAGGTGGCTTGACCGATATGAGGCCGAGAGCCTAGATTTGATGCCATGAGAAGGCTTGATATTGCGCTTGGGCCGTAAAGGGCCTCTTCCGGAGTCTACACACTCCTAGTAAGCGCGGGTACCCATTATGATGTGAGATATAGCCCGAGAGGCTAGTACTGTTCTGAGATTGTGCCCGAGGGGCGAAACTTCTATGTGTTTATTCTATCTTAATTTCCTTTCATTACCTGTTGATTGTGTATTTTTGCCCGAGGGGCGAAACTTTATGTGTTTATCTTCTTAATTGCCTGGCATTACATGTTGAGTGAGTGTTTGCGCCCGAGGGACAGATTTCTGTGCTTATCTGCACTAATTATTTTGTATTTATTTGCATAACTGTTAAAAAGTCATTTTCAAAAGAAGTTTGAACTGAGCTAAGATGTTTTTAAGATATTTCAAAGCTTCATTGCTTTTCTTAAATGGTTTTATACTACTTTTATACAGCATGTTGATATGCTTTACGTGATCTCTTACCGCTCAGTGTTATTTACTTTTATTACTCAGTGAGTTGGAGTACTCACTTTACTCCCTGCACCCTGTGTGTAGATTTAAGTATTTCTAAATCCGGTTGCGGGTATTGGTCGATCAGAGAAAGAGTCATCGGAGTTTAGCAGGTTGCTGCCGGCATTCACACCGCTGATTTTCTCTCTCTTCATTTGATATATCTGTACTCAGTACATTTCAGACTTTCTAGCAGTATTTAGACCCTAGTAGACACTCGTGACTTGTGACACCCCGATGTCGGGCTGTATTTATTTACGAAGTGTTATCTAAACTCATATTAAAAAATATCTGATTATTTGAAAAGGCATTAAACTGACTCATTTAAATGACTGAATTGAATTTGGGTATCGCGTGGGCTGGCCTTGTCTTCACGAGAGGCGCCATCATGATCGGGTCCGATTGGGATCGTGACAAGCAACTAATAAAGCACGATATAGAAAAGTTTTTCCAATTCCTCCAGGTCCGTCGACGAAAAATGCTCCTGATTTGTTAGAAAATATCCTATCAAGAATCGTGTCATATACTTTTCGTTGTTCAGTATTTAATTTTCTCTCTCGAAGCAAATCTTCTTCTCTAACAATGATATTTCTTTCAAACTGATAGCCATTGATTTCTCTGATAGCAGCTGAAGGTTTAATTTTTTCAGGGATAAGATTATATTCATTAATATGATGTCCCATCAAATGCAAAATATCACTAATATGATTTAAATCCATAAAACGAATATCTATAGCATTCATGTAAGGTAAAATTTTAAAATCTTCGGATATTGAATCTTCAAATTATTTTCAAAGTTTTGCGGGATTAGTGGGATTACGGTACATTAATAATGTTACAAATAAACGCCTTAAACTACATAGCATATGATAATTTTTAGATTCAGACATACATTCAATCAATTTGTTATCACAGTGTAACAACCTTTTTTTTTTTCTGCAGCCTCTCTAAATGTATTATAACATTTGCCGTCAAGTTTACATAAGTCATGATATAATTTTGGTCCTCACTACATTACGTTGTTTTCGAAGTGTCCACATTGTTTTCCTTAAATGACCATACAAAGTACTCATGAAATTCTTTATATAATAATAACAATTGCATTGCATCTTTATTTGTTCTGTTCATAACAAAGAATTGAGTTAAAATTGTTTTTCGAATCATTGGATTACTCAGTATTCTATCAACATTCTTAGTACTTTTCAAAGAGACAAATTGTTGTCGTTACATTTGGAGTCATTTCACTTATTGGGAAACAAAATAATCGCCATGCAGCTTCTAGAGGTGAAACCCATCTAGCGGATTGATATTCTTTTCTTTGATCTATGTCTCTATCTGTATCACTACTATGTAAATGAAATATAATTTTATCGTGTCTTTTGCAAATATATTTGTAAATATATTTCACTACCTTGATAGTAGAACAAACTTCAACATCCATATGACAATTATACTTGCAGCAAAAATGAATTATATGGAACTACGCAAGAATTATCGAGAAACTCACCTCTTACTTCTGCAGCTTCCCCGGTTCTTCTTCTTCTTCTTCTGTATATTGGATATGAATTCTTCCCTTTTGATGTTTGTTCAGTAAAATCTTTTGGATACTTGAATTTCCAGTTATTATTAGGATTTAACTTTCCACAAGGACCATGCATCATATTTTTAGTAACAAGTGAACATAGATCACGATCTTTTTTAGAATCAGGCAATTCTACACAAACAAATTTATCATACGATTCAGGAGTCATTAATTTGTGTTCATCAGCAAGTATTATAAGTGAATGAGCGTGTGGAAGACCACGTTTTTGGAAATCTATAGTATACATGAATCCAGCAACTCTTCCAAAGATTTGTCTTTTTAAGATATCCGTCTTTAATTCTTCTACCTTTGCTGTGAAAACTCTACTAACTAAATCACGTTTGTTCTGTACCTCATCAGCTAGTGACACATATTCTTTTATTTCTGGCCAAGAAGGATTATAAGTCATTGTTATAAGGAAATCAGGTTTTCCAAAATATTGTACCAATGCTATAGCATCCGCGTATAGTCGGTGCATGTCCCTTAGCCCCCTATAAATGTAACAGAAAGCAACATTTTCTTTCCAATTTTAGAGGCTTCCCTTTCACCACTTCTTAAAATATCAAGGAGTCCTTGCAAGACTTCAATTCTAAATAAATCTGGATTAAATAAGACGAAGTCTAATTTTTATGTTTCAAGTTTTATATATACATCTACTATAAATGGTTGGAATATTCTTTTACAATGTATCACTTCATTTGTTTAATTATTTCTTATTTGAAATTTGTAACAGTAATACTCTCGACAAGACACTATATCTCTTTCTCGTTTTCCTTTTTGTAATGATTCGTCTTCCATATCAAGAAATCCATCAACCGAACACATGTTTGATATACTGGGCACCTGTTCATGTTCATAGTAAGCTCTACGTTTCATCACATTATTTGTTTGAATAATTTTTTTGATTCCACAACGCCATCCATTTTCGCCGAAGAGAAATAATAACGGATATTATAAAGGATCATAACATCTATAATAATAATGTACTAATCAAGCTCGATTGCTGAGTATAAATTCGAATATGTGGTGCAAAAATGTTTGTAGGATTTTCTTCAAGCCAAAATGCTACAATCTTTGATGAACTGGGTAAGTTATATGTCCGTTTATCTAAGGTTGAGTGACATTTAAGAGCAATATAGAAGTCAAATAGTTGGGGAACATTTAAGAGAGATTTTAGGAAAAATAGTGTACGAATTTATTTTAATATGTCCATCCTTTTTCACTATTGATTCATTAATTCTTGCCGAACAAGCCTGTCACGACCTGGATTTCCCACCATCGGGATCGTGATGGTGCCTACTCGTGGTAGCTAGTCAAGCCAACTTACTTATCTTTTTCCATTAGTAAAACCATTCTGTTGTCAATTTATAGCATCATTAATAATAACAACAATAACTGCGGAAGTCTAATTTTTATAAGTCTGAAATAAATACGAAATGCTCAACAATATTCTCTACCCAAGATTTGGTGTCACATACTCACTAACCACTAAGAATAAACTACATATAAAGTCTGAAAGAAATATAACAGCTGTCTGTCTCGAAATAATGAGGCAACAGTATAAGTGAAAAAAAACATAAGAAGAGACGCCAGGCCTGCGGACGCCTGCAAGGCTACCTCAGTCTCGTGATAATAAAATCCTGCTTTCGAACTACTGCTGCTGCTGCTGCTCAAAACCTGGACCTGTGCAAAAATGTAGAGAAGTGTAGTATCAGCACGATCGACCCCATGTGCTGGTAAGTGTCTAGCTGTCACGACCCAAAACCACACTGGTCGTGATGGCGCCTCTCGTGAAGACAAGGCCAGCCAACTAACCCAATTCACTTCCTTTTAAGATTATTTAAACATAAATGAGTAAAGTGATACAACTTAACAACAATAATAATCAGGACTACAACTCCACACAACCCGACCGGGGTGTCACAAGTCACGAGCATCTAAAAAAGATCTTTATTACAATTCAAGATCTATAATACATAGAGTAAAATCTGGAAATCAAAAGGGAGAAGAAACTCGGTACCGCGAACGTCGGCGGTCACCTTGCTTAGCTACGATAGCAATACCTTCAAATCCGCTACTAACCCGCTACCGAATGAACAGTACCTGCAACTACACGCGAGGTGCAGGGAGTAAAGTGAGTACTTCCAACTCAGTGGTAATAAGAGCGAATAATATCTAAGCGATAAGAAAACACGTATGAGCACTCCAAAATGCTATAACAGACAACACAACCCTTTTAGAAAAATAGTAAAAACCGTAACACCGAGAAAATCCTACAGAAAATCTCAAGCTCAGTTAAAATCTCTTTTGAAAATATGACTTTTTAACAGTTGCGAAAAATAATTTCAACAAGCAGGAAATAATCAGAAATCTGCCCCTCGGGCTCAGTATCAACCGTCAGAACAGTATCAGCCCCTCGGGCTCAACTCAAATCAGTACCAAGTACAAAATCAGCCTCTCGGGCTCAGCACTCTTTAACATGTAACACCAGGGTATCTGGTCAACAAGGCAAGTAATAGCATGCATGCCAATGATATGTAAGTGCTAAAGATCATGCCACATAGTACAAACAGGAATGAATGCATGAATGCAATGCAATGCACATGACCGCTAAGGCGCGTAGCCCGATCCATGGGTACCCTGCGCTCACTGGGGGTATGTACAGACTCCGGAGGGGCTCCGACAGCCCAAGCGCAATATCTTGGTCAGTCATTGTTACCTGACCGGTCAGCCATTGTTACCTGACCAATTTATATCACACAGTGCCATTGTTACCACTGTTCCAAGTATATAT
>MU771365.1:43795-55472 GCA_026770625.1 Nicotiana glauca | reverse complement strand
ATGGCTGAGTTTGCAAAACAGTATTTAGAACCTTGGACTGAGATCAAATAATATGCAATGCAATGCAAAAATAGTGATGTCAATCCCTGAAGAATTCAAATATTCGGCACGAAGCCCAGAACATGGCAATCAGCCCAAACCATGATAGCATCAAGTAGTTTTTCAGTCAATTACGTAGTAAAATTAACAACCGGGACGGACCAAGTCACAATCCCCAATGGTGCTCTACCCCACGCTCATACCTAGTATGCAAGTCACCACAATATAGCACTATGATGTGCAAATCCGGGGTTTCAAACCCTCAGGATATCATTCACAAGTATTACTCACCTCGAACCGGTGAAATTCCTCGCTCGCGACGCCTTTGCCCCTCAAATTGGCCTCCACGCGCGTCGAAATTAGCCAAAAACAGAGCGAATACATCACAATATGCAAATGGAGCAATACCCAATCGAAAACAATCGAATTATAGCAAAAACCTCGAAACTAGCAAAACCCGAGCCCCGGGCCCGCTTCTTGAAAAATTACAAAACTCACATTTCTGGAATCCTCGTCTCGCCACGAGTCCGTACATATAAAATTTAACAAAATCGGAGTTCAAATGCCCCTTCAAATTTCAATTCTTACATTCCAAAAACCAAGCCCTAGTTTCTTCAATTTTTACCCAATTTACAGAGATTTCAATGATAAATCTTCAATAAAATCACGTAATTAGCTTATAAAACTTACCTCCAATCGAAACCTAGTTGAAATCCTCTTACTCCCTCGTCCAATAGCTCCGAAATGTGCTCAATAATGGTGGAAAATAATTTTCGCTCGCGGAGGTTATGATATAAAACCCTTCTGTCCGTCCAGCCTTTTCTTCATCGCGTTCGCGACACAACCCACGCGAACGTGATGACCAACATTTTAAAATTCCAAAATTATCCTACGCGAACGCGGCATAAACCCACGCGATCGTGATGCCCTAAGGTCTGACTCCACGCGAACGCGGCCTGCTCTCACGTATAAGAAATTCCACTGATCCAAAAGTCCTCCTTCGCGAACGCGGACACCCATATTCCACCACTATGCGTTCGTATCAACTCCTTCGCGAACGCGAAGGAAAAGCTCCCAGGCTCCCAAATTTCCTCTACGCGTTCGCGTCCACCACCACGTGAACACGATGCTTTAAGGTCTGCAACACTTACGACAGCAAAAATATGATCTCCATACAAGCTAAAAATGATCCGTTTGAACCTCCGAAATCACCCCTAGGCCCCCGAGACCCCAACCAAAACCACCAACCTACTCCAAGACATCATAAGAACATGTTCCAATCATAAAAACATGACCTTTAATACAAAAATCATCAAATCACGACAGATTCAAGCCTAAGTTCAACTAAAACTTCCGAATCTCACATTCGATCAAAAAACCCGAGCAAACGACGTCCGAATGACCTGAAAATTTGCAGACATATGCAAAATCACCTAACGAAGCTACTGAAACTCTTGGAATTCCATTCCGACTCCCGGATCAAAATCTCACCTATCAACCGGATTTCGCCAAAATTCCAACTTCGCCAATTCAAGCCTATTTCTACACCGGACCTCCAAATTCAATTCCGATCGCTCTCCTAAGTCAAAAATCATCCCCCGAAGCTAACCGAACCACCATAAATCACATCCGAGCCCTCTAACCACATAGTCAACTTTCGGTTGACTTTTCTGAAACAAACTCCCTTCTAAGAGGCTATGTGCCTTATTTACAACCAGAACCAATTCAATTACACCCGACCGACTCTAATACTAATATAGAAACATGAAGCAACACAATAAGGGGGAAACGGGGCAGTAACTCTCGTGACGACGGGTCGGGTCGTCACACTAGTCTAACCCTGGCGAAGTAGTGACGAGGCTAGACTGGACACCACGTAAACCCGTGCAGTTATAAATATACAACGGAAATCGAATACCAAGTAATTAACAACATGGGAGGGGGAAACATTCTATGGGGAAATACAATTAGTAGTAATCTAGAGTAACAACCAAACAGCTTAAAGTCCACAATGAAACAAGAAGTCAATATTCAAACATAACCACAGATATCAACAACTGTTGCGGCGTGCAACCCACTCCATAATTACCATTGTTGCGGCGTGCAACCCGCTCCACATATCACTGTTGCGGCGTGCATCCCGACCCACATTATTTATCATTTATCATTTATCATTGTTGTGGCGCGCAACCCGATCCTCAGTATCATTTGTCATTGTTGCGGCGTGCAACCCGCTCCTTAATATCATTTAACAGTCTGAGTACCCAAGCAACAGTCACAATTAAGGGACACACAATAGACAAATACATAGCAAACATCCCAGCAAGGGAGTACAATTAACAGTTCAATCATCTCGGCAAGGGAGGATACATTAATAGTTCAATCATCCCGGCAAAGGAGAATACATTAATAGTTCAATCATCCCGGCAAGGGCGCACAATTAATAGTTCAATCATCCCGGCACACCATCTTCCGCACCTGTGCAACCGCATCTGTGGTACCTTTTCCTCAGATGCGGAAATACCAGAAACCAAGCACACCAACAATCTCATAAGTCCAAAATTTATCCCCATGGCCATCCGAAATTACCTCGAGGACCCTGGGACCTCAACCAAAAGTTCCCTCATCCTAAAACATCATTCAAACTTTCTCCAATCATCAAAACACCACAAATAATACCAAAACCTTCAAATTACATCGGATTCAGGCCTAAGTTCTTCCAAAACTTCCGAATTATGCATTTGATCAAAAACCCGACCAAAACACCTTCGAATGATCTAAAATTTTACACACACATCCAAAATCACCTAATGAAACTACAGAAACTCTTGGAATCCCATTCCGACCCTCGGATCAAAATCTCACATATCAACCGGCATTCGCCAAAATACTAACTTTGCCAATTCAAGCCTAATTCTACACCGGACCTCCAAAATCAATTCCGATCACAATCCTAAGTCACAAACCATCCCCTAAAGCTAACTGAATCACCAAAAATCACATCTGAACCCTCTAACTCAATAGTAAATATTTGGTTGACTTTTCCAAAACAAGCCTTTCTTTAGGAGACTAAGTGTCTCATTTCCATCTAAAACCAATCCAATTCAACTCATTCACCCAAGACTCCTATAATGAAACATAAAGAAGCATAAAATGGGGGAAACGGGATGGTAACTCACAGTTTCAAAGCAAAATACATAAGAACCATCGTATTAATAACATATGGTTTCTAAATATGAGTACAACAATCTAAGCTTTTTCCGCAAGGGAAGGAGGTTCTCGTATGGCAAGAGTAGTTTGTTTCAGAAATCCTGCTTTGTCCCAAGATGATTTTGATTGCTCTGGGACAGCAAAATTCGAGCTTTAAAGAAGGCCGTGCTAAGCAGAATCTTGTCTTCTTATGCATCACAATAGCAACATCGCTTCCCTTCTATGTTACGACCCAGTTTTCCCACCCTCGGGAGTCGTGATGACTCCTACTCATAGAAGCTAGGCAAGCCACGAAATTATAAATTCTTAACTCTTTTATTTTAACCTTTTTGTAAATTATAACAACAAACGATAAATATTTAAATAACAGCGGAATATGAGATTAAAGCGGAAGACTTAGACAACATAAGCTAAAAAAGAACTGGTATCACAACACTCACGGACTACTAAGATTTACTACATGCAACTGTTTGAAAGATAGTAATACTGTCTGTCTCGAATACAAGTGATAACAGAACATAACAAAAGATAGAGGAGATGCCGGGCCTGCGGAGTCCTTCAAGGCTAGCTCAGTGTCTCGGTGAACTGAAGGCTGGCTCCCGAACTACTATTGCTGACCAAATGCTGCTCTGTTATCTACACATAAGTGCAAAGTGTAGTATCAGCACATTCGACCCCATGTGCTAGTAAGTACCTAGCCTAACCTCGGCGAGGTAGTGACTAGGATAGACCAGACTACAACATAAACCTGTACAGTTCAAATATATATAGTGAAAAAGAAATACAGAGATATCCAATCAATATGGGAGAGGGAGCATGCTGTAGGGAAGATAACAATTCCGAGTAAATTCTTTAAGTAACAAAGGAAACAGCATAACTCAGATGTCAATAAAGAATTAGAAATCAATAAGTGCACAGTATCACCCTTCATGCTTTTACTCTCGTCCTCACCAAAGCAATCATATAATAAAACGTGCACGACATCACCCTTCGTGCTTTTACTCTCTTTCCTCACCCTATAATCAATAGAATCGACACGGAATGGTACATCGTGCGACATGGCGTCACCCTTCGTGCTTTACAATCATTCCTCACAATTATGCATGGCATCACCCTTCATGCTTTAACACTTTTCCTCACCCAAACAACAATTATAAATAATAGGGAAAGGGAATAAACAAGATTATAATAGAACTTCTGGCAAGGGAACAACAATTAAACACTTAAATCCTAGCAAGGGAAGAACATCAATAATATCCACATCCCTGCAAGGGAGATAACCGATAAATCAACAATAATCCAGCAAGGGTATCAACATAATAACTTCTTTCTCTTTTTCACTTTTACTTCACAACACACTTATCACTTAAGCCAATTCTCCAAAGGGTTCAATCAACTCATATATTTTACAATTCGTATTATAGCTTGAGCCGATACTCCTCAATATTCAAAGGTCACAATTACTTCCACAAACTTGTCACAACAAATAAAAATCACCTCTAAGCATAGATACTACAACGAAGTCATGAAAGTTACAATATAAGGCCCACGGGCATGCTTGACTCCGACGCATAGATACTCGTCACCATGCCTATATGTCTTACTCAACAATTATCACATAGCAAATACGACTCGACTCCTAATCCCTCAAGCTAAGGTTAGACCAAATACTTATCTCGATGCCCTGAATACAATTCAAGTTTCAAACCCCGACCTCTCAAATGTGGGAAATGCAAAACAGGGTTCGCATTTGTGAACCCCTCAAAAATCCCAAAGTTTTGCATTTGCGAAACAACAGTCACATTTGCGAAGAAGAGATCACATTTGCGATCACAGAGGATTTTGGGCGGGCATCGCATTTGCGATAGATACTTCGCATTTGCGAAGAAGCCTGCCTAGGCCAACTCTCGCATTTGCAATACATGGCTCGCATTTGTGAGACTGGCTTCACAAATGCGAAGCCTGCAGATCAGAATACACCAACTATATTTTCAAGGTTCAAAATGCATCCGTGGCTTATCCAAAACTCACCCGAGCCCTCGGGGCTCCAAACCAAATATATGCACAACCTCAAAAAAATCCTACGGACTTATTCGTGCGATAAAATTGCCAAAATATTATCATAAACATCGAATTAAACCTCAAGATCGATGAATTCTTTCAAACTTCTTAAAACATCAAATTTTCCAGTTTAGGTTCGAATCATGTCAAACGATGTTCATTTTTCACCAAATTTTATAGGAACATATTAAATCATATATAACGCCTGTACCGGGTGCCGAAACCAAAATACGGGCCCGACACCACACTACTAGAAATAAGGCCTATGGCAACCCTTCCAAAATTGTTGCAGTAAATACACTAACCGACACTATAGAGCTACTGGGATGGTTTAGGACTCGTTCCGGGATTTAGTGTTACCATAAAGTAATTGACTTGTTATCAATGCTTTACCTAACAAAGTTGAACTATATTTACAGTCACAATTCCTTATATAAAAGCAAAAACTAGCTAAAATACAAGCGACCTATTTGAAGAGCAATGTGACGACCCGACTCGTCATCACGTGAGTTACCACCCCATTCCCCCATTTTCTACTCCTTTATGCTTCATTATCAGTGTTGGGTGTGAACGAGATGATTTTTATTGGTTTTAGAAGGAAAAGAGACACTCCGTCTCTTTAAGGAAGGCTTGTTTTGAAAAAGTCAACCGAACATTGACTTATATGGTAGGAGGCTCGGATGTGGATTCCGATGATTTGGTTAGCTTCGGGGGATGATTTTTGATTTAGGAGTGTGATCGGAAGTACTTTTGGAGGCCCGGTGTAGAATTACGCTTGAATTGGCGAAGTTAGTATTTTGGCGAATTCCGGTTGACAGGTGAGAATTTGATCCGAGGGTCGGAATGTAATTCCGAGAGTTGCAGTAGCTTCGTTAGGTTATTTGGGATATGTGTGCAAAATTTTAGATTATTCAGAGGTGTTTTGGTTGGGTTATAGATCAAATGCGTATTTCGGATGTTTTAAAGAACTTAGGCTTGAATTTGATGAGAAATGATTGTTTTAGTGTTGTTTGAGGTGTTCTAATGATTGGAACAAGTTTGAATGATGTAATAGGAGGTGTTGGTGTTTTTGGTTGAGGTCCCGGAGGCCTTGGGGTGATTTCAGATGGCAATCGGGGAGTTTTGAACTTGTAATATTGCAGAACCTATGCTGCTTCTGGTATTTCCGCACCTGCGGAAAAGGAGTCGCAAGTGCGGTACAGCATGTGTAGCGTGGAAGCCACAGAAGCGAAAAGGTGGATGTTAGGCTGGACCGCAGATGTGGACAGGGAGCTGCACCTGCGGAGCCGCAGATGCGGCTGAGGGGACCGCAGAAGCGGCCAAGATCTTATATTGAATTCCGTAAAAGCAAAAGTTGTGACAATAGAAGCGATTCCGCATAAGCGGAAATAGGACCGTAGAAGCGGAAGTAACTGTGCAGAGGCATTTAATTCCATCTTCGCGAATTTTTGAAGGAGTTAGACATTTTCACTTCGGACTTGGAGTATTGTGGGCGATTTTGAAGAGGGTTTCAAGGGGTTTCTATAAGGTAAGGATTCTTGAACTTAAACCACGATTTTATGGCGCAAATACATGAATTAAGACTGAAAAATTAAGGAATCAAAGGTTAAGAATGGAGGTTAGGGTTTGAAACTTAAAAGACTTATAATGGGGATTTGAGGGGTCATTTGGACTCCGATTTTTGTAATTTTTATATGTATAGACTCGTGGCGAGATAAGGAACCCGTTGATGTTAAATTTTACGATCTTCGAGAAGTGGGCCCAGGGCTCGGGTTTTGATAATTTCGAGATTTTTACTATTTTTCAATTGTTTTCGATTGGGTATTGTTCCATTGGCACATTGTGATGTATTCGTTGTGGTTTTAATCAGATTCGGTGCGCGAGGAGGTCGATTCGAGAGGCAAGGGCATAGCGATCTAGGATTTAGCTGGCTTGAGGTGAGTAATAAATGTAAATGATGTTCTGAGGGTTTGAAATCCAGTATTTGCACATCATAGTGCTATATTTAAGAGACTTGCACGCTGGGTAGCGAGCGTGGGGTAGAGCACCGTTGGGGATTGTGATTTGCTCCATCCGGGTAGATGAACTTATTATTATTGTTATAATTTGAGCTGCTTGCTATATTTAGGCTTCGTGACAATTGATTTAATCCTTCAGGGATTGTTATTACTGGTTTCTTACCATTTTTACATACTAATGAACGCAGTCCTGGTTTTTAATATTGTTTTGTAAACTCATCCACCTTTCTCTCACTTGAAACTTAATTAATATTTTTAAAGAAAATTTGGACTGAATATTTCTATATGGTTGTGCCCGAGGGGCTTATGTGATTTTTGACTGAGTATAGGATCGGGCTGTGCGCCGCAGTGGTACTATATTGATATTGATATGAGGCCAAGGGCTGGGTTGATGCCACGAGATGGCTTATTATTGCGTTTGGGCCGTAAGGGGACCCTCCCGGAGTCTGCACACCCCCAGTGAGCGTCGTCGATTATAAATAAATGGAGCGGGCTGCACGCCGCAGAGGGTACTGGAGAGTACCGATTTATGTGTTGCATTGCATATTTGATTTTCATTACTTATTTATCTGTTGTGGTATTTCCTTAAGCGTTTTCATCGATTTACTGATTTTATACTGCTGGGTTCGGGTTGATGTATTTATAGAACTACTTTGTGCTTATTCAGGACTTCCTATTCTCAGCATTTATTTATGTTTATTTCTCACTGAGTTGGAAGTACTCACTTTACTCCCTGTAGCTTGTGTGCACATTCAGGTGCACCCACTGAGGCCGAGTGAGATTTTCTCTGTCGAGCATCATATCCGGGAGCATCAAGGTAGCTGCATGACGTCCGCAGTCCTGATCTTCCCCTCTATCCTATTTATTTTTTTCCACATTTATTCAGAATATTATGTAGTAGGTTAACACTCGTATATTAGAGCCTCAGACTTGTGACAACGGATCATTCGGGCTGTGCAGTAATAATTCTATCTGAGATTTTGCATGTTATAACTTTATTTTAGATTTTAATTATTAAGACTTAGTAAATTATCTGTGTTAAATTAAGTCATGAACTGTGGTTAATTGGTTAAGGGTGTTTCAATGGTGTCATCACTACCGGGGTTGGGGTCGTGACAAGTAAGGAGGCTAACTACAGCTGAAGACTTGTATGTCCTAAATATAATAAATAAAGACTTGGTCCAGTCTCTTACTATAACCAATTTGATAACTCAAAAATTTTTCAATTCTCCAAATTCATAAAATTTTCGACAGAGTTTCCTTTATAAATACGACTATCCCAAAAATATTAACATGCTCAAAATATCATTATGCCATACACAAAGAATCCTAATCATTTGTTATCCCAAACAAGAAGCTAAATATTTTCTAAACTTTCAATATTTCCATAAGACAAACTTCTACATTTTAAAATGACATTAGTTCTTAATGCCTCCTACTCCATTTCAAAGCAACTCAATTACAACTGATGACCAAAATAATGAAGGAACACTCTAGCTCCTTTCAATTTACATTGCAAAATCTAACATTTGACAATTAAAGCACATGCTAACTGACACATGTTTACAGATGCAACAACCAAAGGTCACTTCACTATGCTAACTAACACATAAAAAAATCTGCCTGAAACTCCACAATCAGCAATAGACAAACGATAGTGCAAGAAAATCCAGACACACTACACTCTAAACTGTTATTTTCACAAACTAATCCAAACAGAAAGATGAAGCGGGTCATATGATCATGACTATATGTTATTCCAACATTTTTTGTAAGCACAAAGACATAACAACAACAACAACAACATCATACCTAGTATTATCCTACATTGTGGGGTCTAGGGAGGGTAATATGTACGCACCTTAAGAACAAACACATGAATACCAATAATTCTCCAACACATCTAGTTGTTAACAGATTTCATACTTAGACAAACTATTGTTCATTTTGCAAAACCAACAACCTTTTCTTCTCCTTTCATTTTCTATTTCACGGACAATAAATAGACTAAGATAAGAAGTACCTAAAAGAACACTGCTATGTCACGAACACTTGATATTTACTTAAAGTTAGATGCATTAAATAAAAGGGTGCTATAATAGTACTTTCTTATTTCTTCAAAACCTTCTGAACATTAGCAGGCACCATCCTCCATAAACATATTTAGTCACTGAAACTTCCACCTATTTTCTTCCCTAAGCTGAACTCCATTTGTTAAAAATAATTTTAAAAAAGAAAAAAAAAGTTTCTAAGATTCATCATTGCAAACTTGAATGGCGTGATAAATATATCAGCGTACACCATAATAAATCTGCACTAACTCAGACTTGTCAATAGCAAAACATAGTGATCAATGAAACAATTGGATGTTAAGGCTATTATAAGAAAAATCAAAAAAAGATTAGCCAAACCTTGTGTCTCATCGACTGTAATGCTTTTCCCTCTAAGGAGATTTTTAATTTCGGGTTTATCAACTTAAAATCGTGGATAACAAAGTACTTTATTGCACAAATAAATTGCATCCGTTTGAAGTTGGCGTTCTTACTGCGAAGGTGATCTGAAGCATTGAGTACTTACTGCAACGATTAAGGTAAAAACTATCTTCAGAAAAATAAAAATATGACTTTTCTTTGTGAAAGACTTATATGCTTCTTCTAATGCTATTTGAGATGTCTCTAGATCTCTCATTATAAGATGTTTAGTGAATATGATTATGATTCAAATTACACAAAGTAAAAGGGATAGTGGCATATCCAAGTTACTAGCTGAAAGAAGAAATTAAAAGACAAAAAGAATAGCCAAACGTACCTTATAATTAATCATGATATTTTTTTAATCTCTTATTTACCATTCTGAAATAACAAAAATATAAGAGCTAACAAAAAGAAATACTAGCTGTGGAAAGTCCTTTTATGCATAAATTTATGGGTTTCTCGAGTATCCATGCACATAATTGGATTATCCTCCTACAATTAAATTTGTGAGCACGTTATTTTTGCCCTATATGAATTACTCCCACAAAATATCACAAAATAATTCTTTCCAATTTTTGCAATTTTATAGGAATTTTCGTAGAATTTTATTAATTATTTGCATTATTGTGCACATTTAATTTTCATTAAAAACTCAAAAATACCAAAAAATACCATGCACTGCATTTAGAATTTTTTTATATTTTTGGGTTAATTAATTATTTAGTTTCTTTTATTAAAATGAAAATTACAAAAAATAACTCATTTTTACATTCTTGGCTTTTAATTTTGGACTATTGATTTTTTCTCCTAAAATTTAGGATCAACTAGTTCTTATAAATATTATAGTTAGATAATTAGCTTAATTTTATAATTTGAATAAATTTAGGAGTTTAATTTAGGTTTTTAATTAACTAAAGAAAGAAAAAAAAATTAAAACAAAAGCTAGTTTTAATTTGAATTGGGCCAAACCATTTTAAACGCCCAACTCTTTCCCTAACCTAGCCCAAACTGGGTTAACCCTACCCGACCCAATACCCAAGACCCGACCCAATACCCAATTCTTCTAATTTAATAAAGACCTAAGCTAGACCTATTAGAGGGGGAACGAATGCCTGATAAAATAAAGAGACAGAGCCGCAACAATACAAACCCCCCCTCCCCTCTCGGAAGTCATCTTCTTCATTAGAAAACTAACAGACTCCTGCTCCCTTCACCAACAAACAACTCCAGCCATCGCCAGAATTCCACCCCTTCCCCATCGCTCTGCATATTCTTCTTAAATTTAGAAACCCAGCAACCAAACAGAACAGAAGCAACTCACGGCGCTCCCTCCTCTCAAAATCCATTTCCGGCGAGCTTCCTCTGAAGACGCACCATCGAATACCAAAAATCGACTTCCCGTCTTGCTTCCTCTTTGAGTTTTGAAAAGAGACCCGAAAATTGGAACTGTTTCTAGGCTAAACCCAGCGACCCCTCAACGACCTTCATTGAAAATAGCAACAGACGCACGCACATACAAATAAAGAGGGAGCGGAACAATAGATTCTAGGGTGCTTTCTCCTTTTGATTTTAAATTTCAGAAAAACAATACCAAAAATATTTCTACTCCCTCTTCCTGATTTTGACTTTGATTTTTGATCATGGAGTTTGGTTGATTCGAGTTTTGTGCCGATTCGAGTTTCCGTCCGAGGTCCGTGGTTTCGATTTGGCCTGTTGTTTCTGCTCGATAACGCTGCTATTCTCAGTTGGAGTTTTGGACCAAAACACTGTATTTCTGATTCTTCTATTGTTATTGAAAGAACTACCAAAAAAAACAGGTTCATCTTGTCTCCATTTCTCTGTTATTCTAGAGGTTACTTTCTTAATGTTGTGATT